>VWZK01016771.1:0-10982 GCA_013396935.1 Baryphthengus martii | reverse complement strand
ATGCTTTTATCTGTATTTAAAAAAAAAAAAAAAAGAAAGAAAGAAACCAAAATTAGGCAAGAAATACTAGTTACCTTTTTAACTGTTGGTTTAAAATGTCAAATAATCTAATATATATTTCCAAAAGTGCTTAAAAGAATTGTGATTGTGGGCTAGTTTTATCTCCTTTCAAGACAAGACATTAAATAAAACTACTATATACTCTTAAGCTACACTATTACTACTTCGTTTATAATCAAAAGTGAATTTTTATTTTCTCCTCTCTATTTTAATTTCAGAAAAAATACTTGACATAAGAGTTTTCATCTTAAGGAAAAGTAGCAAATCAGAGTGGAATATGCTGCTTATTTCAAAGACTCCGCAATGAGGTTTGCAATATACAAGAAGAAACACTTGATTACATCCTAAGAATATGAAGACGCAGCTAATCAAAAACTATAATCTTTTTTTTTCAACTATATGATATGCAATGAAGCAGTTAAATGAGGACAGCAATCAGAAAGTAATCTATTCATGCTTTTAGAGCATTATACATATAACATTTTATGTCTGTGTTTACTGAATGGATTCTGTGATTGGAAAATGCAGTTTTACTACCTTTTAAATTTAAAATTGGTTATGTCGCAACTGACTGCTGCTTTATCTTGTATCTTTATATGAGATAATAGCGGAAAGGTTGGATGAAAATCAAAATCTTTGCCTCTATAACAGGTTAAACTGTGTATTGCATTCATTTTGCAAACCATTAGTATATTACCTTGACCTCAACTTATATGTGGAAAACAATGAGTTCAGACGTTACAATGGAAAATCATATCAGAAGATTTTTAAAACCAATTGTCAGTGCTATACCTATCTCATAGCTGCAGTAAGAACCTCACATTATTTTCAAGTTTCTTCATTTGTTTTTTACCTCAGTCTTAAATATGAATCTTGGAAACAAAGAAGATGTGTCACTGATTAACACAGTTGTACATGACTGATCTCAGTACTCTGCACATGAATATTTATCCAACTAGTGCGCCACAGGGGTTCAAATTCAAAAGGAAGAAGTTTTTCCAAGCAACTTTTAACTGGAACATTTATAAGTCATAAGAGCAATGACAGTATTTCCCTCATTAGTACATGAAAACCTTTTTATCAACCCAATACTACAGTAACGCTGCAACTGGAAAAAGTGCTGACAGGTCCATGCCCTAGCACGGAAATACTATCACCACACAATAGTCTAAGTTTGGAATAAAATTAAAGTACCACTTTTGAGGTTCTCTCAATTACCAAACCATATATATATATGTACACATAACTGTATTAATGGTAACATTAACAAGCATTCTCTCATACACTAACATAAACAGGAATAACTATTCCTAAGCTTACTGTAGTAAGGCCTCACTATTACCACAGTCTTTTTTCACCTATCAGTATGCACTGTTGTGTTTTAACCTCCTCCGATAGCTCTGACTGTCACTGCAGGCATCATTGCCATGGAATACAGGCAAATAAATACCAAGGAGTGTATTTGCTCAAGTTTGACTTCATTCCTACTTACTACGATGACAACCCACACTACTGAAAAACTGGTAGTACCTGCACTGACATTGCTCTACTAGGTTCAAGGAAATTTGTCAAGATTAACGCTCTCACAATTTTTTTTTTTATTTTTTTTTTTTTTGGTGAGGGAGGAGGAGGAGAGGGAAAGTATTATGTATTAATGAAATTTATTTTTGATATTTAATTTTCAGTTCTGAAGACACAAAACTGACTTGCATGACAATAAAGTCATCTCACATTCACATTTAAACTGAATACTTGTGTGAAGTCTAAACATTTCTATTTCTAGTACAGGCAGGCCATGTAACACCTGTCAGTACATCTCGTTCATCTCTACGCAGCCCAGGCACTCTCAGCATCGCAGACAGCACACATCAAGCAGTTTCTGGCAACAATTAATCAGTAACACAACTATGAGTCAGAATTCCTGATTGAGTTGCGAAAGTAGTGCCTTGAGTGTCTGTGCACACCAGAAAGAAAAGCAATGTAAGAGTTACTTTCCCGCACCCAGAATACAACAGTGTAGCAACACCGCTAACGGTAGCTACGACGGCATTCACTTTGACTTTCAGTAGAGATTATCTCGGCAGAAATTGCCGGGCTCTCTAAAGAGTTTCACTATCGCTGCGGCTCAGGAACTCAAGTCCCAGTGCGCACTTTTTCCAGCTGAGAGCACGCTTCTGGGAGAAAAGACACGAGGAAATTCCGGCACGCTCTGCGGACAGGCATATCCAAGTGCCGGAGCTGCGCCAGCCCTCAGCTTCAGCACCGAGGGGCCCAGCGGGAGGCGGCCAGGGCCACCCTCCACCCTTCGAGATCCGGCTCTCCCAGCACCTCCCCTCACAGCAACAACGGGACCCCCTTACCCCGCGCCGGGAGACTCGCGTCGGGAGANGGGGGTGGAGGCGGCGGAGTGTGCGGCTGCCGCCCCCGTCATTCCCGCGCCGGCTGTGGAGGTAGCGGGTCGGCCCTTATGTGGAGCTGCGATAGCGTCACATCCCTGTAAACGCAGAAACTGAAAGCCCAGTCACACGGCCCGTCTTTTCTCTGTCGCCAGCCGTCGTGATTCACAAGTGGCTTGTCTGACAGAGATCTGACGGCCTTTCTATGCTAAGGAAGGAATAAAAGGCAGGGGGCACAGCTTACAACGCCCCACTGACAACCACTTCTGGCCAAGGCTGAAAGATAGAAACCACAGCACAGGTATTTTACTTTCAAGAGTTATTGACTGATTGTACTTGAACTACTGTTCAGAAGTGTGTCAAGAAGATAATACTTGAACAAATAAGTTAGGATTTGGCTACCAGAAATTGCAGGTACGCTAGGAGAAATCCAAAGTTTAGCATGGTCTAAAATGCTTGCATTCTGAAGGTTCAAGGGTTCAGAAGAGATGAGATAAATCAAGATTTGATTCCTTTCTCTGGAAAAGGACAATTACATAAGTGAACCCTTGGTATTGAGTAGGTATCAAAACAATGAGTTTGTTCACACAGACACACAGTTGAAGCTTTCATCTTTGAAAGGGCTTGCTCAGCTGAGAGCGTTTTACTTCAGGGCTTGCTCAGCTGAGAGCAGGACACTGCTGGATTTGGTGTATCTTAAAGCTCTGGCCACTCATAGGTAGGCTTAATGGATAAGAAAGGCACAAAGTGCAGCAGCCCAGATGAAGTGAGGCTGCAAATAGACTGGTAAGAGAAGGTTTGGGCTGCAAAAAGAATCCTTGAAACTTTTTCATTTTGGCTTGAGGTCCTTCTATAATGGTCAGCCCATGGCTATGGTGAGCCTTACATTTATGAAACACAAACTCTACTGGCATATATGGAGTGAAGCTGCGAAAGTATTGCCAGAGGAAAATTTAGCCACAAAGAATTTTCTAATTTATTTTTTCAACTTTTTTTTTTTTTCCATTCAAAAAGTTATTATTTAGTTTATTTGGGATCTTAGAGTACGGCTCAGCACATGGCTTGGGTTGAGGCTAGCGTTTTGAGTTCATAGAGAGACAAAGCCTGTAGATCTGGGTGGAGTGGGACTGCAGAGAAGCTGCCAAGGGAAGATCTGGGCTACAGAGTATGGATTCTGCACAGTTTACAGTTAGAAGATAGACGGTTTCTAGGAGTCTACTTGTGGTGGCAGCTGCAAAGGGGCTGCCTAGGGAAGGTTTGCTCTGTAGAAGAATTGCCCTCAAAGACTTCAATTAGGGCCACGTTTAGATTTACTGGGATTAAGGCCTGGGGCAGAGAGTCAGACATTTCCTAGGGATCTGCCTGGAGTGGGGCTGCTAAAGGAAGGCCTGGGCTTCAGAAGGAATTCTGAAAAATTCTGAAAATTCTGAAAAAAGCCATGTTTGGCTTTTTTATCTGTGCCATGTTTGGGGATGTCTGGTGTTAAAGCTCTATGTACTTACATCATTAAGGTTCAAAGAGTGACATCTACATCTGGGGATCCAGATGAAGCAGGACTGCAGACAGGCTGTCAAGTGCAAATGTGGGCTGCCAAACCAGTCCTTAGAACTTTTTTATCTCTGCCACCGTTTGGGTTTTTTGGGCTTAAGGGCTATCTGGCCACTTTAAGCATTAGAATTAGATGAGAGACAAAGTTGAAGGGTTCTGTTGTGGTGGGGCTGCAAAAGGACTACTAAGGGCAGGTTTGTGCACCACACAGAGCTCTCTTGAGAGCTTTTCCATCTTGGCCGTGGTTTGGGTTTTATGGCTAAGGTCAGCCCACAGTTAAGATTAGGGCTGGAGTAAGGGATGCGGTTTATAAATGTTAGAGTCACAGTCTGAGTTGTCTGGAGTTGGGGTTGTGGATAAGGATTTTAAATAGGAAGTATTGGGACAAAGTTCTACCCTGTGAAGGAATTCAGTGCTCAGAGAGCTTAAACGGAGGATAAGTAGCATAATAGGTCTTTAGTTTCATGAGAACCATACCAGTGTCCAGTTATGCAGTGATTTTCATTTTCATCTGAAACTCAGCCCTCTTTATATGTTACTCTTTTGAAATCAAAACTTAATTTTCCAGTTTATGCTCAAGGCAGAAACTTTATGTCTTAACTGGTGTCTAATACCTGGAGTTCCCCATCTGGCCCATTCACTCTGTGTTCTCCAGACCATTTGACCACTCTTCTCACTGTAATCTGTCCTTTAGCCAATGTCATTCTTTGAGGTTTTTCATAATTCCCAGAGTGTCTGCAATAAATATAACCTAATACAATCAATATATACCTCATAGCAGGAAATGTTTATAGCAGTGTATTAGGAATCAACATTTTGTGTACAGCGAAAGGGGAAAAAAAAGTGTTTAGGAATGCGTTTATACAGTCAGAGTAACTTGTGTCGCTGTATTTTTCCTTGGCACAAGGCACCCAGATATTTTGTATTTGCCTTAATCTAGATACTAAATATAACCAAGTTTTTTTTGGTACAGACTGTTCATTCACTCTTAAGAACTTTTTCCTCATGTTACACCTGCATCCACTTGTTAAAATAGCTCCACATTTCAGTGAGGCACCTGAAGGAACCTGATCTTTCACAAATCACCAACAGCCTTGTGAGACATATCTCTGCTTTGACATGCTGAGATGTGTTCAGTTTTTTCAATATGTGTCTTCTTACTTGACCTTGTGATCTCAGAAAGTTGAACAGGTTAGATCCTACTTTGTCAGAAATGACCTACAAAGCCTTACTTCTCTTTTTAGTCATTCAAGCAAAGAATCAGGCCACTGGTCAAGAAATAACAACTGCACGAGAAATCAGGACTAGACATTCCATCAGATCCCATATAATAGACTAGGATTAGGACCAGTCTTGCCTTTCTGCCTCCAACGAGGAATGTTGCTTTAGAATAAAATTGCTGTATTTATTGTAACAGAACAGTTTCTGAAACTAACTTTTAGAACAACAACAAAAAAAAAATTGAATTATGATAGGAAGAAATTTATGATCTATTATAGAAACAGAGGCTGAATTCTGCCTCTAAAAGCTATAAACTATATTTAGTTCTGAAAAGAGAGTGGTTTCCTTAGCAAAGAGGTCTCTGATAAACCAGCTGACATCTCTCATAGAATGGAAACAGTTATGCAACATTAAAGTTCCTGTGCCATTTGCAGTTTTCTGAAACTTTGAGAGTTGAAGTCCATCAGGTGTAGTTGCCATCAGAAGGTAAATGGTGCTGCAAAGTTTGGTCAAAAGCAGCTCAACATTTGGTAGTTTAAAGAGAAGAATGAAGGAAAAAAAACCCAAACTATTCCTCTATGGAAATATTGGTGTAATCTTAAAGTCTATACGCTCTTTTCTCTGTCTCTTGGCACCAGGCAAGGCCTATGGGAACTGAGACAGGTGTAGGTTTAGAATGTGCTTTATCAAACAGCCTTATGAAAGAGCGTTTGAAAAGTGTTACCTGATTAAGAGTGATTAAAAACATGTATTCATGTACTCATCCTTTCCCTGTTGGGAAATTACTTAACTTACTTGAAATATTTTTGAAAACCAGCTGTAATATGTGATCATTTCGGACGGTATTAGTCTCCAGGCCCAGAGCTGAAATGATGAAACTTGTATCAGTACAGCATATGCCATTTTCCTAGTTTGTACTGTGACAAAACATGGCGAGTATATTAAAATAAGAAATACAACTCCAATGAAATACATGGAGCTGTAACAGCGATTAATATGGTGCAGGATCCACAATGAAAACTGCAGCTTTTTTAATCGTGATACCCATATGATATGCTTTGCAGTTTGTTTAGAAATCAGGATATTCTGGGATTGAAGCCAAACCAGAGATTTAGGTCTAAAATAAATGTTATGTGCCAGGCAAAAAGCAGCTTTCCTCAGAAAAACAATACATGATATTAATAATATACAAAGAGCTTAAATTAGATGTACATTAAAAAACAGTATTAAACCCGCATAAATTAATTGATGAAGGTTAGCATTTGTCCATGTAAATATCCACTGCATTAAGGGCAAGATTCAAAAGTTTAGCAAGTAAATACTGAAGAAAACACTACTAATTTTAATTAAACAAATACAATATATTTTTTTCCCGCTGTGCAGTACCCTCGTTCTGATGTTCAGGATTCAGACAGGTTCAATAATGTTCTTGTATGCCTTTATATGTTTTCTTTTGTGCTTTTGATGTATTTATTGTTATATATATTGTTTTGTGCAGTTGCTGTAGTTATTAACTGTAGCATGCTACTTTTTTATTTGTGTGTATACGTGTTATGTATTACATAATACACAGTACAATCATTATGAAATGTATTTAGTTAAGTAACTATGCAAGCATGTGTTGTATCTATGAATTCCACCTTAAAATTAGAAAAATACAGAATTTATAAATCTGTTGTGCTGTTTTATAGCAAAATACGCATTTACAGTTACCTTTATTTGGGGTGATCTAAAAACATGTCCACGTATGAACAATCCCTTTATCTTTTTCAGTTGAGTTGTTTGTACTGCACCATTTTAGATAACTCTTGAAAATACACTTTGTTTTTGACAAGAATTAAGGCTGTTGTGATAAATGGATATTGCTGTGCGCTGGTTAGATTAATGAGTATATTTGTTAGTAATTCCAGTTGTGTAATTTTTTTAGTTAAAACCATTTAAGTACAGCTTGTTTAAAAGAAGGTCTAAGTTCTGGGTTTTCTTACATTTTAATATTTTTTCTTTTGTGTGAGTGAACACAAGTTTTAAAATAAATAAACAAGGTCATCAGTTCTGATTGCAAACAGTAGATGATGCCAGTTAATTCTTCATGACTCTACAAAACTTTTTTTTTTCCACTTAGTTTTGTTTTAATCCATTGTACTCTTAGGAGAATATTCATGCCATCCAAGTCCTAAACTAGTCAGTAAAGTTTTTGTGGATGGGTTTGCCTGGTATGTCAGTTCCTGAGGGTTAGATAGCTAAGAAGGAATTTGATTATTGTTACGAATGTCTAGTAGATATTTCACGGTGGCCCAGTTTTTATCAGTGGCTGAGAAAAAATTGTTTAGGGTTAATGGATCTGGAGGTAATACCTACTCATTAACTTAATTTTTTTGCATATATTAACATCCCCAAACTGGGGGACAGAGAGATGCAATCTTTTTTTCTCTCATGAAATGTATAGACTCTATTTTATATTTGAGTTTACTAAATTAAGTATGCACTTAGAAGTTATGAGGTCTCAATGAGCATACTGAGATTTGAATAAATTGGGAAGGTCCTACTAGGGCTTGATAAATATAACTTGCTACCTGCTGTCTTTTTTCCTAACGTTTCCTAGGTGCACTGCAAAGGTAGATGAGGGTGCAGGAGTTAGATGGTGGTGGTCAACTTAAATTTTGTTGTATTACATTTATTCACTGTCTTCTTCAGGTTTTTGTGTTTGGTTTTGATTCCTTACTTGTTTGTGGAAAATGCATCTGAAAACCCAGTTTATGTGATTTAGGAGTTGGATGCAAATAATGACAGCAGTTTATGGAACAAAACTTTATGTAGTGGCTTTGCTGGCAAAGACGTGTGCCTATCAACTAAGAAATTTCTTACTCTTATGCCCCTGGAGCAGATTGTTAAAGATACTACTATTCTTTGTATTATGAGTCTCTACACAAAAGCTATTGCAAATTTTGCCAAATGTCAAACGCATTTGGCAGAAGGAGGAACATTTTCATGGAGCATAAAAACTCTGAGATAAAATGTACTATTAAGAACTTTTACTCAAGAAATCAGAACATTTTTGTTAACGAGTTTAAAGATTAAACTTTACAGTACGTACAGTACAGTACGTATAGATGTGTTTCAAAAGTCCTGCAATACACGTAACTGAAATCATAGTATTTACTTAGCATACAAGTAAAGCAGTCTATAAAAGAGCTGGATCTATGAACTTTGGCTCTGAAAACCCAGATCCCTCTCTCGCAAGCTGCTAGCATTTATGTTACTAGTATGATATAAAAGTGACTTTCATTTTAAAATGCAGGCAGCCAAAAGATGGACAGTTACCTGTGTGCCCATATGCACTTGCTGAAGTCAGTTACAGACATTTAATCAAAAGTCATAGGTTCAAAACTGGAAGAATTCTAATGCAGCAGTAATCCACAGCGTTGCTCTTATTTACAACTAGTATTTTTACAGGTGCATATAGTATATGTTCTTTAATGAGCTGTAATTCAAATAAACGAGTTTTTCCAATTTTTCATTTGCAGATATATTCCTTCTCGCCTTCAGTTTTAATCTTGTGTTTTCCAAGCCAGATAGTTTTTCAGCCAGTGTCATAGAGGAAATGAAACGGGGCTCCAAAGGGAAGCTGCCAGCGTCTTGTCTGTGAAGAGTCTACCACCTATCCATAATACATTACACCAGCTTAAGGCAAGTTCAGGCTTTGTTGTGAGTTATGTATCAGTACAGTTTCTTCTGCATAATTTATGATACTGCTGTGCAAACTGGGTTAGTATTAGGAGCTCTGGAAATGTCAGATTTCAAAGTAATCGTTCTATTGGTCAAAGTATTCGGTGTGAAATACTATAGTAAAGCAACACTGAAGATGAGCTTTCGAACTCACAAAGGGCAGGAAATGCAGAGTTAAGATTGCCATGGAAACCTTAACTCTAAACCTTTCGATAGGTAGTATGCTGTGGTTTTAATTACTTATTCTACATATAACTGTACATAGGTATCTTCCTATTCTTATGTGAATTCTAATTATATTGAATGCTATTTATAATACATATTTAATGCATTCGCTACTCAGCAAACATCGGAAATCAGGCATTAGCTGTGGCTGACTGTATCCTGCACTCTAATATTGAGGTGACTGTATTGTGTGTATCTAGAAAATAACATGGCTAACTTACTGGTCAAGGTACTAAAAAGTGCTTTATTAGAGTTACAATTTCACCGTATGACCATTACATTATAGAGTACTGTCACAAGAAGAGAAAAAACTTCGAAAGTACAGGCAGGACCCAGCAGGCTGTCCAGTATGACCTCTGTCCATGGCACCCAGCTTCTCAGGTCCTCAGGGCAGATGACTTTGCTGATGGTCAAGAGGCTTGGATAGCCCCGCCCCAAAATGTTCACTGTATTTTGAGTGTTTTCTTCTGCCTGAAGGTTGTGGTGGAGCTCCACAAAGTCAGTGATCCTCTCTTTAACTGCCTGCATGATGGGTCAATCCACACGGCAGGCAGGGCTCTCCCCTGGGATGGCTCCTTCCCTTGCCGTCCCTTTAACCGTCACCCATAAGCACTCTATCAGCTCTTCATCCAGCCACAGGTGGAGCTCCATCGACTCCAGTCAGTCATTGATGGATGTAGAGGGCAACACTCCCTCCCGTTCTCCCATGCCTGAGGAGGGGAGGAGAGGCACATGCAGAGGAGATCGTTGAAGCACAGGCCACTGTGGTATAAAGCAGAGCAGAGAACAGAGGGAGTTACCTGCATGGCAAGAGAGAGGACCCCAGGAAAGGGCAGAAGGTGGAGCACATGTATAAATACCAGAGGGGTGGGTGAACATTCTGACAGAAAAGGAGGCCTTTGCCATCGGAGTTCCGCTGCATAAGATCCTCCTATATTTGGGTAAGAAGTGTCTCGAGGATTGTGGAGCTGTCAGGCAGTCCTCTTCAAATCATTTGTCCTTGGAGAAAGAAAAGGGTTCGAATTTGGCGGAGGGTTAGAGGCATTTTTTGTCCTGCTTGCAACATGAAACAAGGGCAGGCTGCCAGGGAGGGAGCAATGGTGTATTCCAACAGGATCTCTACTGGGACGGGACTGGGCACAGAAAGGTGCATTTGGTTCCCTGAAGGAATACAGCTGTGGTGCTCAGTAAGGGAGACGATGTAGATACCGTGAAGAAGCAAGATCTCTATGGGGAGAGGTCAACTTCAGACCTGAAGTTTGCCCTCCAAAAAAGATCCTTTTAATAAAATCCTCTGTAGCACCACTGAGCTTTTCCCTCCACTGATACATCACAAGCTCTCAGGAGGGAATAGTGAAACTCACAGGTCTTTGTTTCTAGACAGTATTTTCTTCATGCTGCCCTAAGATTCTACTACAAGAAATCTACGCTGCTTAGGGTAGATACTGGGATTCACATATTCTTAGTGCTCAACTTACACTCTAAATCTCCATTTTACAGTTTGCTCTTCCTTTGGCTGTGGCCTCCTGGCAGGACAGGACCGGGCATTGCTGCTCAGAGACTGCGCAGTGTCCCACAGCTAGAAAAGAGTAGAATCATGGAATCACAGAATCAGTTTGGTTGGAAAAGACCATTAAGATCATGGAGTCCAACCAAACGCTGCCAATCCCACCGCTGAACCACATTCCTAAGCACCTCATCTAGATGTCTTTTAACTACCTCCAGAGATGGTGAATCCGCCACCTCTGTGGACAGTTTGCCCCAGTGGTTGACAACGCTTTCAGTGAAGAAATTTTTCCTACTGTC
>VWZK01016769.1:0-30679 GCA_013396935.1 Baryphthengus martii | reverse complement strand
GTAACGGCCATTAGCGGACTGGGCGGGGCCGTTCGCTGACGCGCCGCGCGCGCGCGCGTGTGTGTGTTGCAGATCTTCGAGTGGTGGTACTTCCGCAAGTACGGGACGTCCTTCATCGAGCAGGTCTCGGTGAGTCACTTGCGCCCCCTGCTGGGCGGGGTGGACAACAGCGCGCCCAGCGCCGCCAGCGCCGCCAACGGGGACGCCGATTCCAGCCGGCAGAGCGTCTCAGGTGAGCCATTCCCTCTCCCTCCCGCCTCTTTCTCTCTTTTCCTCCTCCGCCGGTGGGAGCTGCCGCCTCTCCCTCGCTTTTCGAGGCAGTGTAAAGCTGAGAGCTTGCTCCTCAAGCTTCCCGTGCCCTGGCTCGCTCAGAGAGCGGGAAAATATCGGTCATATGCCCAAGAGGTTGGTGAGTTGCGGACCCGGGTGCAGGACAAAGCTGCACCTCGGCTGCTGTGGGCAGCCAGCCCTCCTGCCCTGAAACACCCCACATTTCCTGCCCTGAAACACCCCATCACAGGCAGCCCTGCTGCCCTCAAACACCCCACATTTCCTTCACCCGAGGGTGCCGCACTCGACTTTCAGCCAAGCTTGTCGAGTTGTGACAGCGGCAGCTCAGCGTGCCTCGGGCCGCCTGCTGTAGGTCCACAGTACAAATACCGTCTCATGCTGAGCTGTGAGACCAGATGAGGCTTCCTTGAAACTTGTCTTGTTGTCACATAAAAGGCGGGGCTGTTTCATTAATTGCTCTGGCTAATTATATCTTTCCAAATTCGTGCGTTGCTTGTTGCTCAGGCTGCGTTGCCAATGCATCTGTTGCCCCCCTTGTTCTAAAAGCCCTGCGAAATTGTGTGTGCTTTTTCTGCAATATCGTTTCTAAAGGCAAGCAGTATTTTTATTTTGATTCTTTTGCCTAAACCAACATTGTTAAAAAAATCGGGAAAAGATGTTGCAAATGCCCATCTGCTTTTGCATCGCTCTCTATTTTAGGTAATGTAAGTAGTATGTAAACAACATTTGGATTTCACTTAAGTAAATGGAAGCAGAGTGGCTTTTAATAGCCTAAGGGCTTGTTCTGTTTCTGACTCTGCTACCGATTTGATTTGTGACTTTGGGCAAGTCATAGCGCAGTCAGGTTTTAAAAAAGGGCCTCCACTTTAGGGGTCCTGATTTCAGGCAGTTTGGGCTCAATTTTTGGTGAACTTCCAGGCATTCGCAGTCCCTCTAGGTTTCAGTGCAAGGAATGGGTGCTGTAAATCAAGCTGAAGGTGTCTGGCTCTAAGTCATTCAAGCCTTTCAAGTTGACTTTGGGGCTTCTTTTCTAGTGCACATCATTATTCTGAATGCACATTGATTGAGGGGTGATTTGAGAGCCTTACATGAGCAGTACAACTGCATGAGTTGTGATTTTTGTTACACGTTTATGTATTACTACAATGAATACAAATTTCTTTGCTCTGATGAAAAAGACAATGTTAAATCAGAAGAAATGAGCTCTTACATGATGAAGGGGAGGATGTCAGTTTTGAACTGAGACAGCTTGAATCCTGTTACAACTTTGCCATGGGAGGACTGTCCCTGCAGGTCACTTTGTTCACGTCACAGGGTTTGGGATTCTACTGAGGTACATTGCCCAGGTTGGGCACCTGGTTGCCTGGGAATGGCTCCTTTTGAGAGATAGGTCAGCCTGCTTAAAATGAAGCAGCCCCCCCCAAGCACTGATCTTTGTGGACTGAAGAGGAATCCCAGGGGAAATTGTCACGCTGCTTGGGTGACTCAGCTACCTGGGAAGGATGAATTGGAAACTCAACCCATGAGTGATGAAGATGCTGAAACACTGTTGCTTCTGCCTTGAATTGGAGATACTCACTGTTAAAGAAAGTCAGGGCAGAAGCATATCAACTTGTATTCCTCATCTGTTAAACAATGCTTGCCTGTGTCAGCCTTAGCTTGACATACAGGCCATAGTCTGAATATTGAAAAATAATTCAGCTTTCATTAGGGATGTGCCCCTAGAATCAATTACCATTTCATTCAATTTGTTTCCTCTGCAGGCTTTTAAAATATATGAAAATTAACAAGTGAGGAAAAGTGAGTGAAAAAAACCCACAAACTCGCTTACGGAGAAAACACTGTTGTTTAGCAACTGAAGTGCCTATGTCTGTACCTGGAAAATTTTATTTCTGCTCTCCAGTGTCCATGAAAACAAGCAAACAAAAATTAACTTTGAACTCAAAAGTTAAATAAAATAGATGGCCTCAAAAATCTTTCTCTCTACTGAGTATTTCTTCTTAGGGAAGCCTCTGTGTAGCACAGCAAATTCAGCTGTTGTCCTTCCTGTCTGAGGAGAAGCCGTGAACAGCAGCACTGCGTGGTGCAGGATATTAGATTTGGGTGAACGGGTAGAAATGGCTTGGGGACACCTGCCCGCACTCATCAGCGCGCCCGGTCACACTTCAGCAGCTCTGAAATAGCTCCCATCATTTTAAAGCAGAAGGCACAGTATTCTGACTGATGAGGTTCACTCAGGCTTCCTGTTTTTTCTGAAAGAAAGAAATAGTCAAGGAGCGTGTTCGCTTTCAGTGCACTGGCACTCGAGTCTGTGCGCTGGGACTCTCACCGTGTCTCTGGATAGCGTGTCTACACAGACAGCCTGGTAGTCATGCCTTCAGAAAGGCAACAGTGTTCAAAACATGATCATTGAACAAGGACCTGAAAGATTAATCATCATTAAATCCTAATTTCTTACATAAAATAAGGACATAGTTATATTATTAGTTTGTATTGTAACAGAAAAGGCAACCTTTTCAGTTTAGCACGCATCAACACTGGATTGTTTCTTTCACAAGGTGAAGGTAGCTTATTTCACTTTGCTTTCCTATCTGTATGTTTGACTATGGTAGAATATTGCAGTAGATACCTTTGTCTTCAGAAAGGACAGAAGGATGATTGTTGTACTGAGACGACAGTATCAGCAAATACCAATACAACAGGAGCAAAGAGCACGTCATGTGTAAGTAGCCAGACAGATGCCAAATTACCCCAGGGGAGGAGGTGATAATAAAATCCCTTCTTCACCTCTGCTTTCTGTTCCCCAGTTCCATCTGTCCACGCTACAGTGCCTAGGTAGCACATACTTAGGATAAAGTACGACCACTTGCATTTAAATAGGATGAGCAAAAAGATTGGTGTCGCTGCGATCAAGTAGTTATTGCCTAATCTTGTTGGTTGCAAAGAGAGTGAGCCAAGCCGTTGAATTCTACCTCTGGAACTGAGAAGGCTGATGTTGATTTAATATTTACGGTGGTTTGAAAGTCATGTTCTTTAAAAGCTGTCAGATTGAAGCTTATCAAACAGCCGTACCCTCTCACTGTACAGCAGGACGGCTAAATGTCGATTGAGCGCTTCCGCTGAGCGAACCAGCGGAGCTGTCTAAGATTAGCTACCGGCTGAAGTGGCTGGTTGAAAGGTGTGGATATATAATCACTCTTCCCAAATAGCTTCCCTTTCTCCTCTCTCTGTTTCATGCACAGTTAGATGATGTAGGCAGCAAGCTGAGGATCCACCTTTTATGTCAGTGGACTAGTTTTTGTGTAGCTGCAGGTGGCTTTATGCAAAATGTGTTCACTCTGTGCCGCTTTAGCCTCATATAGTGGGAGCTACTTCCATGAGAAAAGAGAAAAGCTTATCTTGCCATTCTGTGTTTCTGTCTCTTTCTTTAATGGAACGGACATAAAGGGAACAGGCATATACTTAAGTGTTGTATAAAGTAGGGTACGTACCCTACTGACTCAGTATCCCACCGGAAAACCGTTGCTGTGATCTCTTTAGAAATGATGTCACAAAATTTCAGAAGGAAATCTGTGCTGGTGGTTACTTTTGGTGGTGGAAAGCAGCTGGAGAAATGCTGTGGGGCCAGTGCTTCTGCTGAGTTTTTGCAGAGCAGCACGTGAGGGATCATCCAATAGCGGATCCGTGGTGGAATGACATGCTGCCTCTCAGAGAGTCTTTGTGCACATACCATGCAAACGAGGGTTGGATTCTGATCTCACCTTCACCGGAATGAATTGTCTTTGTTGAAACGAAGAGAACAAGGCTGATGTTTAATTAAAGGCACAAAAGCCAGAATCAAGACCTTACCTTTTCAACAGCTGTAGAACTGTGAATTTATTTAATTTTTTAGTTCTGTTCTAAATTACATTGTTCAGCATTTTCTTATCTTTTTCTACCTCTAGCATGAATAATTTATAATTTCTCCCCTCCACCCCCCGAGAGAAATGTATTAAATGCTTTTAGTGTTCCCAAACCTTTGGAATGCAATGAACTTTTCTTTGCCAGTCAAGTTCAGTATCCTTTTGTCAAGCCTGGGATGCTCATAACTGAAGTAAGGTCAGCAGATGCTGCCACGGATTTTTTACTTCACAAGCTAAGGAGGAATTACATTTGGCAACTGTAGCTGAAATTCTCAGTGATTTCCAGTATTAACTGGACAGTGAAGGGTTTTTTTTGTAGAAATAACAAGACCATAGGGACGGAGTTAATTGCTGGTTTTCAGTGCAATAGCTCAGTGTGATCCCTCTTCAGTTCTGCATTATGGTAAATGTGAGTCCTGGCACTAATCAGTATTATCTTTTCATCTGGTGTTTGGAGCTGTTAGTGGTTATTTGTCTGGAATGATTACATTTGCTGACAGTAATTTATAATGAAATTATTATTTTAAAAAGGAAATACGGTCTGATTACCTGCATCTCTCTGCTCTTGATTTTTTTTTTTCCATTTACACCTATAAAAAAAAAAAGTTATTTATTAAGCCTCACTAGAAGGTGATTGATGTTTCTGATAAACCTCAAGTACCATTGTAATTTGGGAGAGATTCATTATTTTGTGTTTCTGTTTATGACAGAGTGCAAAGTCTGGCGAAATCCTTTAAATCTGTTCCGAGGAGCTGAATATAATCGGTAAGTGCTATGATGTTACAGTTTCAGGCATAGTACTGGGTTGAGGACCTTAACTGTGCTTTTCCATTAATCTCGGAGATGGGCAAACAAAACCAGTTATGACTTGTGCTTACGCATTTTTCTGTCACTTATAAAATATTTCTGAATGAAAAGGAATTTAAATTCGTGCTCATGCACTTGTTATTTCTGCAATTTTTGGTGACCTTATGAAAAAAATAGGGAAACCAAAATGCAGTGTACCTGGTACTCTTAATACAGTAATTCTGTTCAAATCAGTCATAGCAAGCAGCCTAAGGAATTATATCCACATTTCATGTAGTCTTAATGTTTGAGCATGTGTGTTACCAGTTTCCCATGTGTGCCTTCCAACATTCTCATTGCCTTAGATTCAACTACATCACAGTACAGTGTATGTTGGTTAGAAGATTGGTTGGGTGAACTTAGGCTATGCCCATCTTTACGATTCTTTTCTAGACTAATTTTGCCAAATGTGACCTCATTAACCAAAATGTCTTTTTGTTGGTGTGCTTGCAGGTATACATGGGTAACAGGGAGAGAACCTTTGACTTATTACGATATGAATCTTTCAGCACAAGACCATCAAACATTCTTCACTTGTGACACAGATCATTTACGACCTGCAGATGCTAGTAAGAGACCTTGTGAACGTTTTTTTTGCTAATAGATTAATTGTTGTTTTAAACTGATGCTAAGATAAATGCAATCAGACATTAGTTCTCCTGGGTGAATAAGATATGGCAAAAGTTTGATTGTATCTGGAGAGCCATTGCTGTGGGATCTGTAGTATTCTACATCTGGATAAGTATCTATATAGGCGTAAACTGCCTAATTTGTGCCGCTGGTTTGTTCTACTTTCTTGCCAAAGTCATTGAAGGTACCATTTGCAAGTGTAAAGACTTGGTTTTTACTCCTGTTTCTTGGAGTGGCTTTAAACATGTATAGCTTAATTTGCTTCCAGCTGCAGCGTAGTACATTTAGTTACATTATCCAGGTCCCATTTCAGTCCTGTGTTCCATTCCCTCATGTAGTGAGAAGCCCTGTAAAAAATGGGAACACATTTACGACTGAATTTTATATAAGCAGGTTTAGTTGTGTTAAGCCTTTGCTGTTAAGTCTACTTGCAGACTTTGGTTCTGCTAAAAAGCTGCAGTGATTTTGATTGTCAGAATTTGCCTCTGAAGAGGCAAATCTTTGTCTCAGGAAAGCAGAGATCCTGACAGTTGGGCACTCCATTCTGAGGGCATAAAGACAAAGGAGGACATACTGCACTTTTATGACACACGATAAACATGGATCCTATTTTCTGAACTTGATGGATCATGAAGTTGTCTGATTGGCCTGCGTATTGTTTGCATTTAACATTCACCTAAAGCAGCAGCACAGTAAGGAACTAGAATAGGAATCCCAACTGTTCCTGTATTCTTTTTTGCCCTGTGGAATCTGCTACCCCAAGCAGAAAAAGCTGCTTGTCACCTCTGTATGTGACAGTGCAGATGGCATGATCTCTCAGTCAGATTTTCCCATGAAAAAAAAGTTTATTTCAAAGAAAAAAAAAAAGCTGAATATTTGGTACAAAAGCTCATGTTGATTATGTATCTTTTGAGTGATCGCTAAGTTCTCTGAAATGCTCTGGAGTAAGTCAGGCTGAGAGCAACAAATTCTGTTGTTATAATGCAGTAGATTCTCCTTGTTAATGCTGTAATGACTGATCTGCCTTCGTTCTGCTTTCTTTACTGAATAGTAATGCAAAAAGCCTGGAGAGAGAGAAACCCTCAAGCCCGAATTTCTGCAGCGCATGAAGCTTTGGAATTGAATGAGTGAGTGACAACAACATTAACATTTATTTCCTGTCATTTAAAAATCCATTTGATGATAGCTTAAGGCAGGGGGTTTTCCACAGTAATTTTTAACCATGATTACAGGCCTGTCACAGGAAGGCCTACAATGGAAGGAAAAAAAACACAGTTGCATGTTGTGCTAGCCACCCAGAAGATCCTTAGGGCGGTAATGACAATGGGAGCCTTCCCATTGATGTCAGTGGGCTTTGGATCAGCAAAGTGAACTGTTAATTAAGCTGCCTCCTGATGAGCACATGAAATATGCATTTATGAGATGGAGAGTTCCCTTTTGGATTTCTCAGTCATCCTGAACAGAGGCTGGAAAGAAGGGACTCATAAACACCTTGTGAAATATTCATTTCATAGTGTGAGAGAATATGATGTAATTTTCTGGGACTTGCAGTCTTTGAGTCCATTATTTATTTTCTCAGTGAGAAGTGTAGTGTTCTGAGATCTCACAGTACACTCAGTGCTGTGCTGCTTTGCTGGCATGGCAAACTGTATAAATGTTGCCAAAGCGCATAAAACAGAGAGAGTCCCTTAGGTTGCTGTCAGAGGTTAGTGCATTCTAGAATTCCATAAACTGGTGCCATACGGATTGTCCTCCACGTGTTTCATCACAAGGAGAAAATGAGTGGTTTGTTCCTGGACAGCAGTTTAACTGGGAGAGCAAAGAATCACAGAATGGTTGAGGTTGGCCGGAACCTCTGGAGGTTATCTGGTTCAACCTGCTTACTCAAGCAGGGCCACCTACAGCGCATTGTGGAGGACCGTGTGCAGATGGCTTTTGAGTGTCTACCCTCACCGGACAACCTGTGCCAGTGCTCGGTCACCCTCACAGTAGAAATGTTTTTCCTGATGTTCAAACAGAGCTTCTTGTATTTCAGTTTATGTCCATTGCCTCTGGTCCTGTCACTGTGCACCACTAAAAAGAGCCTGGTTCCATCCTCTTTGCTCCCTCACTTCAGGTGTTCACAAATGTTAATGAGATTACCCCCCTGAACCTTCTCTTCTCCAAGCTGAACAGTCTCTGCTCTCTCAACCACTCCTGATACATGAGATGCTCCAGTCTCTTAATCATCTTCATGGCCATTTGCTGGACTCCCTCTATTATGTCGATGTCCCTCTTGTACTGGGGAGCCCAGAACGGGAGGCAGCATTCCAGGTCTGGCCTGACCACTGCTGAGCAGAGGGGAAGGATCACCTCTCTCAACCTACTGGCAACACTCCTAATGCAGCTCAAGATACCTTTCACCTTTGCTACAAGGGCACATTGCTGGCTCATGGTCAACTTGGTGTCCACCAAGACCCCCAGGTCCTTTTCTGCCAAGCTGCTTTCTGGCTGGGTGGCCAATGGCCAGTACTGGTGCCTGGAAGCTTGGTTCTTGGGAAGCCTGTTGTTTCCTGTTCCTCGGCTGATGACTCTTTGTGAAATGCAACTACAGGCAGCTGCAGCCTGAGTCTGTTTCTGTGTAAAGAATAATCTTACCAGCAGTGTGCTTTGTACTGGAAAGAAGTCCTCAGGCTGTATCCCACCTAACTTCAGCTGCTAAAAACGTGACCATCAAGTTTAAAGTGGTTGCCTGTATAGTCAATGAGAGAGAGCCACCTCCATTCAGCAATTCACCCTATTCTTAGAGAGATGTTTAAACAGGAGAAATTAATGGCTTTGTGAAGATGCTCCTTGATGGTGGTGGAGAGGCACAGGTAGTTAAGAGATCTAAACTAGGCAGCTAAAATCTGGGTGAGGTGACTCCCACCATGCTTTTCACCTTTCTGTGTATTCCTGGGGCTGCTTTCCTCTTTTGGGGTGGAGTTTCGTTGTTGAGTTGTTCTTTTTTTTAACCTCTACAATTACATTACTAATCTGTTCTTTGCATATGACAAGTGCTATAGGTCTGCTGATTCTTTTCATACCCATTACACTAATGGAGACATTTTGTGTTAAACCAGTAGTACATAAAACCAGTCTTGGTTTCCAGGAGGAGTTTTAGTGATGTAGGCTGTGACTGCACAGTGAGACAGTACTTTACTTTCTAGGACCGTTGTCAGTAGGTTTACTCAAGTGACTGAGTGATATGGTACCTACAAGTGAGAGTCGTGGTCTGGTTGTCAAAATCTTTATTCATCAGAAAGGTATACGGGCAAAACTCCACTGCCTCTGTATTTGGTGCATCCTTGCCAGTCTGCGTGTCTTTGTACAGCTTTTACTTTATGCATCTTCCTCATGGGTTTTCCTCTGGTATTTTTCCAGGTGTGCTACTGCCTATATTCTTTTGGCGGAAGAGGAGGCGACAACAATTGTAGAAGCAGAGAAGCTGTTCAAGCAAGCTCTGAAAGCTGGAGAGGGTTGTTACAGGCGCAGTCAGCAGTTACAGCACCATGGTGCCCAGTATGAAGCCCAACACAGTAAGTTGCTTTGGAGGAAATAGCTGTTTCTAAAGGGAGAGAAGTTCCTGGAAGTTTTGGATTGTTTGTTGTTGGGTTTTTTTGTCGAGGGAGAGGTTCCCTCTTAGAGGTTTTTTTTGTAGGGGAGAGGTTCCCTCTTAGATCTATATGCTCAGTATTTAACATTGGCTGGAATATGTCCCTAGAGCCAGACTATTCCAGTGGTTTAGCTTGATTCTGTTGCTGAGCTGGCAATGCTCAGATTGCAGATGCACCTTTCCTTTGTCATGGCAGAAAATATTGTAGTATATACTTAACAGAAAAGAAAAGATAGCGGAGCCAAAAGAGATTTTATACTCAGAAAAATTATGGACAGTGTTAGAGGAA
Organism: Baryphthengus martii; assembly: GCA_013396935.1. Lineage (NCBI taxonomy): Eukaryota > Metazoa > Chordata > Aves > Coraciiformes > Momotidae > Baryphthengus > Baryphthengus martii. Next base: position 21,087 of record VWZK01016769.1, on the reverse strand, counting down.
GTTGCATCAAAGTGCCTTTAGCCAATTTGAAAACATGGGCTCATATTGTGAAAAGGCTGTAAGGGTCGATGGAAACGGGAGTGAAATGATGTTTGCCTCTGCCAGCTTTTTTCCATCAGCCATGAGGGTAAATATATGCACCACATTGTTCTGTGTAAAAGTTAATGAGACCCATTAACCAGTGTGACATTTGAAAAGTTAGTTGCATACGTTAAGAAAGGTCACAGAAACATAAAAATTAACAACTGGAATAATACAGTGCTCTAATTAAAAGTCTGGATTAATATTATTTTTTTTTTTTAGATTTTTTTTAAGCAGATTTACCTGCTGTACTGAAATTTATTAAATGCTTCTTAAACCAAAGAAAATGCATGGGGGTTCACTGCCAATAAATGAACAAAAAGATAAACCAAGCAAACAGTCTAGATTATTTCTAGTCTACAATGACTACCTCAGGCAAAAATAATACCAATTAATTAGATAAGTACAAGCACTAACACACTTTGGGCATCTTCAGGTTTCTCAGGACCTGAATTCACATCCTCTGGCTATCTCACATAATTCGAAGATTGCTAATAAAAATTGTACATAGTGAAACTGTCTGTGATCTCTGGTTTCAAAAGTCTGCACAAGTCTATACGTGAAAACCTGAGCTTGGGGGTAGTATTTTAAACATTTGTTGATAATAAAATAGTATTTAGGATGATTTGCTTATTTTGGGTGAAAATAAAAATACAGAGCAGCTGAGCCCTTAAAGCAAGTTTCAGGTTCTAGCAGGCTTATGGTTGCCTGTGAAACTTCTGTTTGTGTGTTCAATCTATCCTGAACTCAGAAAATGACAGCAATTCTGTGAAAAACACTCAAGAGTAATTAAACTCTGTCACAGTTCTTATGTCCAAGATTACCTGGTTAAGTCTGTGCAAGCAAATACAAGTATGGTATTTTTGTAACCTGTGTGGGCTAGATGGCTACTGTCATCAGCAAATTTGACACCCGGAACCTTCGGTATTGCAGCAGAGGAAGTAACCAGTTGAATCACAAAACTTAAGTGCATTGCCACAGAGTAGGAGGGGCTGAAAAGTGACAGCCAGCTCTGACTGTGGCTTCAGGAGAGGCTCGATTGTCACATTTCTCTGTACCACCCAGTCTCCCCTTGCTAATGTCAGTGTGCACTCACAGAAGTTAGAAAAGTTTCAGTCTCAGATGGTGCCTTGGACACAGAGGCTTCAAGTAGGATTCTCTTGATGATATGCTGGATTTGTGCACAGTTTACAAAGGTGGAGAGCTTCTCTTTAGAGAGGAAGGACCATGGACAGATGATTTTTCAGTTCCATGGTGCTGAGATGTCTGTCATTCCATTGCAGTTCTTGAAATTGACTTTGGGATGAAAAGTGGGCATTTCATTGTTTACGGGTGAAGAACACTATGTAATTTCTTGAATAACAGTATGTGGCTCTGTGTTTCTGTTTATTCCTATGTTCCATCTCCTTCATACAGTATTTTATATTAGACTGTGAAATTTTAAGCATAAATAATGAATCTGAGTACCCAACTTAGCCTCTTTCAAAAGGTGCTAGTTTATAGAAAGCGTGGGCAATATTCTTTTTAAGGTGGCTCATGTTAGTTGCCCCACATCATTAGTGACCTCAGAAAATTTTGGCCTGAAAGGTTATTTTGATTTCATAGTAAGTGAAAGCCTTTTGAGCATTCCTTCTGGAAAGACTGAAAAGGAGATTGGTCTGAAATATATACCTCTTAGTTACACTACATAAACATATGGAAACAGATGTAACTAATAAATTGTTTATTAAATATATAGAAATCAATACACAGGTAAGGAATTACATAATATAACATACAGCTCAATTCCTTCCCTCTTGTATTTATTTTTTTCTTTTAAAGTCAGACCTTTCAACCTGCTGCTTAATCTATCTGAAAATTGTAATCACAGCTTTAAAACAATTTGTAGGTACTTGGAATGTTTTCAGTGCACATCTTGTTCCTATTATGAAAGACTTGAAAATCTGAGGAACTGACTAAAATCTTTACAGATTGCATACTATACACAAAGATAATTTGTAGCAGGTGTCTTATATTTTCATGATGTGGTAATTTTATAGATGATGAACTGTTCACACATTTCCTCTTGGTCCAGAAGCATTTTAAGAGTTTACACTGAAATTATAGGGAAGAGAATGAGAAGTGAAACAAGTAGGAATTCTCCAAGAGAATAATTATTGCAGCTATTCAGTTTCTGTCACCTTTGCTGTTAGGGCATCTCCCAGCACATAGCACTATCTTATCTAAAACATGTTAATTTGCCATCTGTAATTAGCAGGGTGAGGAATTTGGAGATGATAATTGGGTGACAAGTAAAGGCTCTGTAAACAAAAAGTTCAGGGCATACTTGTCTTCTAATCATTTAGAAAAAGACTGTTAGAGGATGAGGATTTCATTTGCTACATCTATGAACAAGCATGTACGTCATAACTTACAAAAAAGGCAGGATAAAAGGTGCATTTTCATGGCTGCTCTTGTCTTAACCACGTGTGTGAATTGCCCAGTCGTTTGATGCTCCGTGTGTGACCAGAGTTTTGTTCCAGTGTTAACTTCGTGGGGATTCTCCTTCCCGCACTTGATGACCTGTAACCTATAGTGTTCCCTCTTGCCTTCAGATTTGCTTATATTTCATGGGCATAAGGCCGTGTGTAAGACCCCTGGGTCCCCAGTTATGCCACTGAATATCTGGAGTAATTCCACTGTATTCAGTGATGTTACGCCTCATCTAAATCAGCAGAACTTGGTCATTTTTAATTAAAATCATTGTGAAAGCATTGCTGATAGTGAACAACAGAAAAAGGCAAGAAAACGGTTTCCTTTTGTGTTGGAAAATTTAATGAACCTTCGTTTTATCTTTTATATCTTAATGCTGTTTCTTTTTCCTCTCCTACAGGAAGGGACACCAATGTGTTAGTTTATATTAAGAGGAGGCTGGCGATGTGTGCAAGAAAGCTGGGAAGGACCAGGGAAGCAGTGAAAATGATGAGAGATGTGAGTTTCGATTTGTTTCGCATGTGATACTTAGATCATAGTGGCACGGAAATGATACACATTTGCTTGCAAGTTAACATCCCTTCCTGCTGCATGTGGCACTGCTGATAACTCATTTTCTATGTTTAATGTACAGAAAAATTAAGAGATCATTTATAAGGCTGCAAAAGCAGTCATAAAATAGCAGATGGACAGTTGCCCATACAGACTGGATTTCCCATCCTTGGACATGTGCAATGAGGTTCAGTCTTTAATTGTTTGATTATGAGGTTACATGACATTTTTTCTGAAGCATGTAATGAATGCCATGAACTTAGTAAACAGATTTTAAGTAATTCCGTTTCCCCCTTGCAAAACTGTACTTTGGCTCTGTGCATTATTTACATCACACTGTTCAGACCTGAGGACAATGTTGTTTATTCATGCAAAACCAATTAACTGAGAATTCAAAAGCAAGTAATTAATCTGTAATGAACTGATTTCCCTCTGAGGTGGGGGATGACTATATCTTTGTTTTTGTAGGCAGGGAGCTACTGATGGTGGTCCCAAGTCAGTAAGCTGCAAAGTGACAAATTTGGAACACCAAACAGCAGCTGATTTGGGGCTGGCAGGTGGGGCAGCTGTCCACATAAGGCACTGTATATGTTTCAAGTATGTAAAATGCTCAGGTTTAGAAATAGCTGTGAACACCCAACATGTCTTTGCGTGAAATTCCCTGGGTGCAGATTAGGAACACAATTCTTTGAGGAGGTGACTTGCCTTGCCCGAGGTGGCAAGTCCCTGACAGAAGAAATGGAGCCTTAGAGCTCTGTCTAGATGGTAGAACTGCTTACTAGTTTCCTGTGTTCTCCTTTCTTACACTTCATTTTCCAACTCCCACAAAAACAGGGTAGAAGTGAATCCAGCAAGATACAGAGTTCAGCAAGTTCAGCTAAAGGACCTAAATTTTAAATGCACAAAATGAAATTCCAGACCCGGATGAAGCACTTCTAAAGTGTGCTTTAGGCAGCTCAGGTGAATGGTCCAGAAACCTACCCAGAGAAAAGGGAAATCCTCCCTTGAAGACTGCAAGTCTGTGGGACTTTTAAGGTAAAAAGGCACATAACTTTCTCTGGAGCTTAGGCACTTCCGTCAACAGCAGTAGGGCGAGTATGTCTGCCAGCTTGGAATCTAGCACCCAGCATCTTCTGGGACTGAGGCGCTCATGAATACGTTTTGAAACCATTGAGCAGAGTTCATGGTAATAATGCAGGTTCTCATCCTAAATAATCTACCAGCTGGCAAGTGGTGAGTAACTTTGTTTCCTGTCTGTAGCTGAGGTTTTTCAGGCACACAGCTCTTGCTCCCCAGAATCACAGGCTCCCAGACAGAGGTGTTGAAAAAGAGCTTCTCAAAAACCCGGCCATTGTGCGGCTCGGAGTGTAAGAAAGAGGGACGAGGAAGAAAAACCTGGTTTTGCAGTCTTGTGGTCAGCTGGGAGAATGTTGGTTTCAAAAATGTCATTCTCAGTCCAGCCAGCTCCACTGATTCTTCATGAATTTTGTTACACAGACACTCTGGGACAAATATGAAATGTTTGGGGACAAACATTGGAATTCTGAGTTCTAGCATTAACATACATTTTGAATTTCACATTCAAAGGTCGTACATGGTAATTATGGCAATTTCTGGAGCTTCCTATGGGCTACCGAATGTTTTTTTGTGACTTGTAGATAGGGCTGTGTGGAACAGAGCCTCTGAATCCTTCTTCTGCTGATGTCAATGTGTATGGTGAACTGTGTATGCAGAGCACTGGATTCAGGGCCTTGGGTGGTTCATCTAGACCTCATTTTTTTATGCAAAGTGAGACCCAGAATGCTTCAATTATAATGAATGGCTTATCCTGTCACTCAAAAGAAAATTGTGTGTTGCTGAAGTACAATGTGGATCTTGAAAGGCAGCAATGACAGGGAGACCCAAATTCATTGTTTGTTAGACACTTGAAGGACAGAAAACACTCTTCTCAACAGGATCGTTTTGCTAAAATGAAAGGACTGGATGTGAGACAAAAGAGGTATAAAGATAGAATTTCAGCTTCTAGAGCTTCAGCTCAGATCAATGAATGCATTCTGCATTCTTCCACGTGTAGACACTGAGCCAAATCCTCAGAATTGAGTTTAGATGCATCTAAAGTTCTTCATTGTGAGCAAGCAGAGCTGGGAATTAGCAGGTCCCTCGATGAAATATAAATTCACCAGCAATATCTCTGGTCACAAGTCCAGCACACTGGGAGCAAGAGCAGGGTCAAGTGAGCTTTGCAGATGCTTTTCTTAGACTGTCTTGGAGCTACTTATTTCTGATGAATGCATATCCTCCGTTTCTTCATAGAAAACATAAGTAATATACTTAAGAAGTTTAGTGAACATGAATGTGTCACTGAAGGTTTCCACATGATTGATGAGGGAGGAGATTAATTTATTCACCCTAAGAAGAATATGAAGAATATGTTGGCTGGGGACTGCTGAATCTAACATCAGGGGACAGAGGGCGGAGGCCCTGTTTGTGTTTGAAAGATTGAAAACAGATTTCTCAAGACATGGAACATGATGGAAATGAAGTGTTAAGAGGTTCATGACACCATCTGGGAAATATGATTGGGATGTAGTGAGTCTTTGCCACTTTGCAAAAATGAAATATTTGAGAGTGTTTAATTCATTGCATATATGAGGCCATCTTGAGGACGTTACTGATGGATTAGATTGTCTTACTTGAATATTGTTTAAGAAAAGACTGAGATCCTCCTTAAAACACCTTAATGGAAAGAAAATTAACTGTTGATGATTTAAGGTGTTGATTTTATGGTTACATACACTGATACGAAAAATATTTTTAAATATTAAGTAGAAGATATTTTAAACCAGTTTTTTAAAAAAACTGTTTCAAACCAGATTTTTTGGTTTTTGAGAAAAAATGAGTAGGAATTTCTGTTGCTTCTGGGATTTATTTTGAGATAGTATTTTGTTGCTGGCTTTGTTGTTCAGATGTTCTGCATTTAGGTGAGTTGAATTAATGAGAATTATGAACTTGCCATTTGCATGGAAGCATATAAGTGAATCATACATAGCTGTTGCTTTTGCTTGTATTTTTGATTATAATTGTTTACTATCTTTTGCTATAGAAACCAGCAGCTGTCACTATTTGTATGTATTGAGTTAACTAGTGATCTCATTTTGATTAGTATATTGTTGGAATAACTCCAGTCTAGTCAACAGAGTCACTCCAGTTCGATTCCTGTTTATGCAGAGGATGATATGGTCTGTGAGGGAACTAGTTCTCTTTTACTGTCCCTGAGGAAAAAGTCTACAGTCCTGGTTATTTTATTTGTTGTGCAGATGATGTTAGGAGGATTTAAACTAGGTTAAATCCCTCCCCACCATTACAATGGAAGGAAGCAAAATGGATTTGTCTTTCATGGTTTTGATTGATGAAAACCAGAGAGGATGTGGAGGGTACACAGAGGCGCTTCTCTCTCTGCTTTGTGGGCAACAGGAGAAGACTGACGTGGTATTTCCCTTGGCTGGGCCACTGGAGTATCTAGGTGAAGAAGTACCGTGCAAGAACGTGAATTGACAAATTAATACGAGCTTCTTGGGATTGTTCTGGAGAACATTTGGACTGTAGAACCAGCTTTCACTGAAGGGTGATGTATGTTTAGAAAAGAGAAGGGTGGCAGGCAGAAAGCGTGCTAGTGGACTAAGCGAGCAGAAACTCTTAATTACTTCCTCTTTCAGAGAGAAGATGAAAGAAATTCATTCTGGAGTGTCTTTTTCTCCTACCCTATGACCTTGTGCTCACCTGAAGGCTGCTTTGTAGCCTTAACAAGTATATGTTTCTGAGTCAGAGTGGAATTGCAACTTGCCCCATGCTTTGCAGCTTTGTTTAGACAAGAGTGAGGTTTAGGGAGAGAGTAGACTCTCCGGGTCTTTCCTCAGCTCTGGAGAAAGATAGAAACCAAAACACTTTTTAAGGGTCGGAAAAGTACATTTTATTTCTGGAATCAGTCATATCTACTGAGAAATTGCTCTTCAGTTCACAGTAAAAGACCTAGAAGTCTATTTCTATGTACCTAGCTCTGAGAACCTTGCTGAGGATGTTTCAGTTGGATGTTTTCATCTTAGTGTCCACCTGCATTCTCTGAATGCCTGTTTTATGCCACAGGGGATGCTAAGGAATTACTGGTACCTAAGCAGCTTGTCTTGTTAGAGTGCTGCTTGCCTATCCATGGGCTGCGTGGGCTGTTCCAATGCCTCACCATTCTTCCAGTATAGAAATTCTTCCTAATATCCAATCTAAACCTCCCCTGGTGCACCTTAAGCCCAAAAAGGCACTCAACCATACTAAACCAATTTTAATGATACGCGTTGGTTGGCTTTTTATTTTTTTTATGACCGCTGGTATTGATCATTTTTGCTGGTACGATAATTTTGCACGTCTAGCATGCTTTCTTGGTAACCACGTTTGCTGGGCTCTGAATAAGGGTTTTTGTTCAGTATTCTTTTGAATTCTGTATCCTCACGTGCATTACTGATTTGCTCTTAGGTGATAAGAATACATAGCCAGGGCAGTGTGCTGCACCTTGAATTAGCAAGCTGTGTGAAATAGAGAGAGCTAATTGCTAATAAAGATGTTATGATCCCTAGCAGCTTAACAACACAACTTCTGCAGCTCCTTGCCTTGGCAGCTACTGTCCTTCGCTCCAAAGTAATTTGGTGCTTGAGGAGCGGATTAGTGAGTCAGATTCTTTGGCTTGTGTTAACACAGGTCAGGTTAAGCAGGCTGCTCTGTCTGGAGTGAGATTCTAGCTTTATTAAGCACAGAAGCACAGAATATTAGGGGCTGGAAGGGACCTCGGAAGATCATTGAGTCCAACCCCCCTGCCAGAGCAGGAACCTAGAGTAGGTGACACAGGAAGGCGTCCAGGCAGGTTTTGAATGTCTCCAGAGAAGGAGACTCCACAACCTCTCTGGGCAGCCTATTCCCGTGCTCTGTCACCCTCACTGTGAGAAAGTGTTTCCTTGTGTTTAAACGGAACCTCCTATGCTTGAGTTTGCACCCATTGCCCCTTGTCCTGTCATTGGATGTCACCGAGAAGAGCCTGGCTCCATCCTCCTGACACTCACCCTTTACATATTTATCTATAGCATCTACAGCAGTTATTTAAGCTACTGTTTATTAAAATTTGAAGGAAAAGTACTTCCTAGTTAGAGACCAAGAGTCACCTCATAAATTTTAGAGAAGTGCCACTCTTGTGAATGGTGACATTCACTAGTCCCCATCACAGAGTAGTGTCTTCAGTTAATTCTTGTTCTGATCCAGAAGCACCGCAATAACAAAAATGCTGATCTTAACATTTCCATTTGTCTGGGTAATCAAATGTAGTTTGTTTTGTCACAGATTCACAAGTTACAGGTAAGTGGAAGGGAGGCTGGAAGATCCCTGATTTCTCTGGTGGTGTTTCATAGAATCATAGAATGGCTTGAGTTGGAAGGAACCTTAAAGATCATCTAGTTCCAACCCCCTTGCTGTGGGCAGAGACGCCTCCCACTAGACCAGGTTGCTCAGAGTCTCATCCAGCTTGGTCTTAAACAAACCGTCCACAACTTCTCTGGGCAACCCGTTCCAGTGTCTCACCACCCTCATAGTAAAGAACTTCTTCCTAAAGTCTAATCTAAATCTACCCTGCTCTAGTTTAAAACCATTGCCCCTTGTCCTATCACCACATGCCCTTATAAAAAGTCCCTCTCCAGCTTTCCTGTGGGCCCCCTTCAGATACTGGAAGGCCACTATAAGGTCTCCCCAGAGCCTTCTCCTCTCCAGGCTGAACAGACCCAACTCCCTCAGCCTGTCCTCATACAAGAGGTGCTTATAAACCCTCATAGGAGGGTGTTTATCCCTTCCCTTTACCTGCACATGACTCAAGACCCCTCACTTTTTAACATGTCTGTGATCCTGCACAAAACCCTCCAAAAACTGGGAATTTGTTGACCTGATAATAATGTTTCTCATATAAATTGCAAATTTCCAGCATTGTGATTTTATTAAGATAGAATGTAGTCTTAGATTATAGTCACATAACCCTGGTAATTTGGACTCCGTTTTTTATGCCCTCTTGCATCACTCGGTGTTCAGAGGCTTTAATTATGCTCTTCCATCTCTCTGGAATCTCCTAGCTCATTTTTGAGCTACTCGATAATTTTCTTGCTTGAATTTCATTTAACAGTCTACTAAAAATACAACAAAGTTTCTGCAAAACTACTTTGGGATGATGCAAATAAAGGAATGTTTTTGAAGAGGACTATGAGTAATGACTTTCTTTTCATGCTTTATGAGGTTACTAATCTTTGATGTAACATAATTTATCACTGTTACTACTTTTGTGTGATATGAGTAGTAAATGTACATCTGGAACAACTTGCATCCTTTTGGTTTCATGCCACATCTGCCTGTAAAATTCTCTTCATCCCTGAAATACGTGCATTTTTACAAGACAGTCCAAATAACAGCATTTTCCTAATTATAATCCTTAAAGAACTCGAGACATAGTCTGAAGGCTTTAATCCTGCAATTAAGAGAGACTATAAAGGCAGCATGTTCTAGCGTATCTCCTTAGAGTTTGCCTATTTGGTAAGATATTTTTCAGTTTATTGACTCATTCTGAATTCTACACCGAAGAGAAGTCATATTATCTGTGAATATTGTGGAGCACTGTGACTAAACTTACATTTTCCAAATTAAAAATGCAATGGCAGCAGATTTTATACCTGTGCCATCCCACAGTTGGTGTAAACTGGATCTGGGTCTCTTTGCTGACACTCCGAAGCTCAGCCATGAGATGACACGTCACATTCGCTGAATTCCACATATGAATGAAAATATGTGGATCCTGCTGCTAATGAATTCCAAGCTTGAAAAGAGCAGGATTTGGCAGATTTGGCTTCTTAGCTTCTATCCTCTCGGATCTGTGAAAGAGGAACTGCAGAGCTGCTTCCAAACAAAACAGTAATTATTTGCCAAAAGGAATGCAGCACATAGAGAAGTGCATGAAATGACAGAATCCTCCTTTTACTGTAATTAAGCAGAACTTTTAATTCAGCGAGGTCCAGTATATTTCAGACCATTTTCCAACTTGGAGAGCTATGAGAGTGTCTGTTTACATCACATGAATCCCACTCACAATGAGACTGCACTGGAATGAGTTGCACTTTTAGGAGCAGTAATTAGCCTAATTTTTAAGCATCAGACATTGTTAACAGAGCCTGTTTGTGTGCTTGCCTTAGTCTGCTGACAGTGATTTTTCCATTCTGTCCTTGCCAGGTGGGCTGGCCACGAGAAAAACTTAAGCATTAGGGTATCAGACAGTGTATTAAGATAAGATATCAGAGAATAAATGTGGAGTAATATGTTGCGAATTCCTCAAGGGCAGAGTAAGCCTCACTTAGAGCTTAGACATCTGAAAGCTCGGCTGTAGAGAATGAAGCCCACAGAAATGGAAGTTTCTGATTTTCTACTCAAAAATGACTTGGAGTTTTGCCTTTCCCACCTTGTTAACAGTTCTTAAGGATAACAAGTCGTACACCAGAAAGCAGTTTATGCAAAGCACTTGTGAAAATAACAGCACTGTCCATACCCTGTGCTTGGTTCTTCAGTGGTGGTAGACAGATGCACCTGGAAGACGGCAGCCTCAGTCATTCATCTTTTAGGAGACAGATTTTACCATTTCAAGTACTCACTGTGGGAACAGATACACTAGGAATTAAGGTTGTAACTGTTTCACTGTTTGCATTGCATTTTTCTTATCTGCTTCTTGTTGTTGTTTCTTTGTTTTAAGCTGCGTTCGCTTTTCATATTTGTGGATGCCTTCAGTTGAATACATGGATCTAAAAATGTTTTTTCTGTTTGTCGATAAGATAGGAGTATAAGCAGCAATGAATGGTTGCGTGCGCTGCCCGTAGAATACACAACCATGCATATGGCCTTAATGCAAATGGAGAATAAATGTGTCAGCACCAGGTTATATAGAAGATTATTGATTAATCCACCTCTGTATTCCCTTGAGTCCCATGGTCTAGTTGTAGACATAAGCTGTAGCTTAAAGCTGTTTTCTACACAAATAATGTATCGTTGCTAATTGATGCATGATCATTATGTCAGCACAGGGAGAGTAACAGATGGAAGAGTTAAAGCTATATTCCTTGAAAATGTTTCAAAAGTTAAATCTAATTGAGAAAATGCTGATAACTGAAATATTCTTGGGGAAGGGAGTCCTCTTCACTAAACTGTTCACTGGGAGATAAAACTTGTTCCTCATCCAATAAATCAGATGTGAATTTCCTTATGTCATAAAGCGTTTTTTGAGATCATCACGTTTTCATATCCATCACAAAATCCTTGAACCTACACCCTGCAATATGGATTGGGTGAGTCTGGAAATATGGCTCTCGCAGGACTAGTGATAAGACATCCGACTGTGTCAGACTTATTTCCAGAATTTTTCTGCAAACTTATACTTCCAAAAAATTATTTATCTAAAAACATTAAAAAATATTATCTGCAAATGGTACCATTTCTATATATTTGCAGTATACCTAATGAATCTTTCAATGAAATGCAATTCCACTTTTTGTACATGTAGCTATTTCCCCCAAAATATGCAGAGCAATTATAACAGAATATGGACTAACCCAGACCCAAATCTGAATCTCATCACTAGGAAGTATTTTGACTGATAAAGGTTCAGAGTAAAATCCTTGTGTACATAGATTTGGTCTGATACACTCAATAGCGGTTTGAACACCCCTATATTGTAAGGAGGGAATACGTTCATAGCCGTGTGGTGTCCATTTTCTCCTGATACAAAAATAAGCTTTGCTCAATGGAACACAGCTCTTTCAAACCAGCTGAGAAACTAACTAGCTGGAATTTTACAATGAAACTTTTAGTTCTAATTAGAATTTATGTAAAAAGCTGTAGCAGCTCTGATGAAAAATCTTAAGTACTGAATTTGATGACTGTCTCTTGAGGTCTTAAGGTGTGGAGAAAGATAATAATAGAGCCTTCATCTTCTCTTGAAGCGCAGCGCTTGCCGCTCAAACGAAAGCATTTGTCAGGTTATGGTCAAGATGTAAAGATAATTAAAATTGATGCAAAGGAAGATCTGTGCCTCTTAAACTAGAGTCCAGATTAGAGCTCGATGCTGTGCAGGTCTGAGGAGTTCCAGGGTGCTTTCTTACCTTGTGTTCAGGGATAACATGCCCATCTTTAGATCTCTGTGTGGAGTGTGAGGCAGCCTCCCTCTCCATCTGCCAGGGAGGGAAGCGGGTTCACAATCCACTCTCCATTGCTCCTCAGCGTGATGCAGTGTTTGGCCTGCCCTGCCCATCCAGCAGGCCTATGTTGCAACCTTTGTGGTGTTTTTCTTTCTTCCCTCAGTGTTTACTCTCTCTGCGAGACCTAAAAGATGACTTGTCAGAATATTCTTCCATCTAAATGGCTTGACTTTCTGGGAAGTTTCTCAAAAACCAAATTTTTGCAGTGAAAACTATATACGTTACATCCTGAGGTGACAGAGAAATGAGTTCATGTCCTCTCTTCTTTTTTTTCCTTTTTTCTTTTTTTTTTTTAATAACAAACGTACTGTCATTTGTGCACAGTCAATGTTCAAATAGCTGAGTGCCTGCTTCGAGGTGTATATCAACTGAGTTCGTTATAACTGGATTTGACTTCTTAACATTTGACCTTTATTAACACCTGGCAGTTTGGAGGCCTGACAGTCTGGACAGTGACCTTTATTCATCTGCTGTCTTAGGCAGGGTTTATCACGTTGACAGAACCTAATTAAAATAGAAAGAAATAATCAGTTAGTGATGTCAGTGAGAAACAGAGAAGCAGAATAAGAGCTTTTACTGGCCACAGTACATCTATAACTAGCTGCAGCTCTTCCCTTTCCTTCACTGATGGAGGGAATGTTATTCTGCCAGCCATTATTCATTCTCAGTGAGCAGAGATAATCTTTCTTAATCCCTTGGAGAGTTGGGTTGGTTTTTTTTGCAGTATGTTCATTCTGAACTTTAAATCATTATTTACATAGGGCCAGATTCTGTCATGCTTTTTCCTGCCAAATAGTAGCTTCCTCTGTTCAAAATGCAATAGTGAGTAAGGACAAGAATGAGGAGAAGTAAGCCCTTTGCTGGATCCTTAACTGATGAATCCAACTATGTGAATTTTCACCTGCAGTTATTTTTCTTCATGAGCAATGACTTAAACTTTTTATTTTATGTCAAATCCTTCCACTTACCTAGATGAACACCAAAGCCTGTGGTCTATTTTTTTGAAAAACTGGAGAAGGAGCAAAGCCTGCTTTGTGTCCCTTTTCACAGGTTGAGCTCCTGCCATTGAAATTAGGAGTTTTATGGTCATCCCCCTGCCACTAGAATAAAAAATTTAGTGAGCTCTTTCAGCTGCTGTCTCCGTGATTGTGATTCTCACCAGAAGTTTTTATAATCAGTTAAACAAAACACTGCCGTCCTTGCCTTTGATGTTTTAATAATCCTCAAACTGTAACAAAAGCAGTCCTATCCAGATAGCCCAATTCAGACAGACTTACTCCTTAAGGTCAGAATAGTTATTCCATGACCTTATGCCAGACCATTAACACGAAGAAGAAATTCTCTGCGCCTTGCATCTCTGCTTACCTGTTAAGGTCTCTTCCTTACTAGAGTGAGGAAGCTCTAGTGTGTTACCTGTTTCTCATTTTGTGAAGTTCTTGGTGAATCTCCACCCCTCTTGTTTCAGGTCTGTCTTATTTTTGTTTGTGTTACCGGGTTGTGAGATTAAGATTTGCTGCTTTGCATCAGTTTCTCATTCATATCTTGAAAGGCAGGTTTACTAAGTGATGAGGGTTTTCAGGTCCTGTTCGGGTACTGTTTTGAAATTGAGCGGGGCTGACCTTAAATCATTTTCTTTACTTGGCTTGTTACGGTATTTCTGTTCTCAGAAATACTATTATTTACATCTCAGAGAGATTGTAAATAATAGTATTCCTCTGCAAGTTCCTGAAAACAGTGGTAGTATCAGCTGTCCTAGTTCTACACTGTGTGGGACCTTTTTGTGTTGTACATCATGTAGGCAGCTAAGGTGTAACAACCATAAAGAAGACACAAGGAAGCAAGGATCTTTTAACACGTCAGTTCTTCAGAGAACCACTGTGACAATAAAAATTATTAGTTTATCAGTTCTGCAGTAAAAAACACAGATGCTTCTAATAAGTGTGGCTTCAAAAGGGAAATGCAATAGAATATCAGCTGCAGTCAATTAAACCTATGCAGACACTGAAACTGAGGATGTCTAAGAACAAATCCTTGGTATTTCTTAAAGGGTGGGTTAGTTAGTAAAGGCACTTACAAGTAAAAGGATTGGATTATTTTAACTACATGTTTCATTCAAGATGGATTCTTTAGTTATAGTGTTAGATTTATATAAACTTTGCTTTTCCTATTGTTGCTGCCTTTTCTTTCTTTCCTTTTTTAAATTGGCCACATTTGCAGTTGTGTCCACGATTACACATCCTAGTATCAAATGCTTGATCATATAGTTGCATATATGTAGGTTTCTCTCATTTGATTTTATTCTGATTTTTTTTCTGTGTACTTTCTGTTTTTTCTACTAACATATCAGAGAGGTGCTGGATTACTTGCTATTGATATTACAGTAGCTACATTGTTGGAGATTCTTTTCCAGTACAATAAGATAACTCTTCTTCACTTTGAAGAAGCCTCGTAATTGAAGGAAAGTAACATACTCAGGCAGCTGCGTTCTTGGATTTGACTAATTGCATCCTATGCAAAACATGTCTTGTCAAGAAACCTGATCACGGAGAGCTCAGAAATTTCTGAAATAATGGTGTACTCTGGGAAAGAGACAAGAACAAGGAGTGGGGGATTTTAATTTGATGTTGGTTATTTCAATGCATTTTGAACAAGAAACCTTTTTCCATGTTAATAACCTAACGCTTTCATACTGATTTTAGTTGATGAAGGAGTTCCCTCTGCTCAGCATGTTCAACATCCATGAAAACCTGCTAGAGGCTTTGTTGGAACTGCAGGCGTATGCAGATGTCCAGGCAGTCTTAGCAAAGTATGATGGTAAG
Organism: Baryphthengus martii; assembly: GCA_013396935.1. Classification (NCBI taxonomy): domain Eukaryota; kingdom Metazoa; phylum Chordata; class Aves; order Coraciiformes; family Momotidae; genus Baryphthengus; species Baryphthengus martii. The sequence continues at coordinate 5,852 of VWZK01016769.1, read as the reverse complement.
TTCATGTATATCTATATTTTCTCTACCTGATACACACAGAAGCAATGTTTCTAAGTCAAACTCTTAAAATTTAGTAAACACTTTAATTAAGAAGATTGGCACAAGCTTCATAGCTCACTTTACACATTCCTTAATCCAAAGATTAAACATTGTGCATTTTTTTCTACCAACTCATGCTTAATTCATTGTGCAGGGTAATGGAATTTGCTTACTAGCAGCTCTTCAGAGCTTTCTTGGCTTTCTGTTGATGTTTAAAGAATGGCTATTTAGGTTCTGCAGACATTTTATTGCATGCGCTTCAAACCTTGTCTGAGGAAAGGATTATCAGTTCCCTCGTGGACTTTTCTATGAATGTTGACTTAGTAGTACACAAGTGCTTTACAAGCATTAATTGATTTAACTTCACAGCGGTCTAGTGAGTAGCAGACTTCATGTCTTACGGGGAAAACTTGGAAAGGTGAACTTTTCACATTAATTTTCAGTATTTTTTCAGTAAGCATTGCTTTATGCAGCATGACATCATTTGTTATGTTCAAATCACAGCTCCTGCTGACTTCAGCTCTAGCTCTTTGAACTTGAATTCTCGAACAGATAAAGGGCGGAGTAAGAAGCGCCGACTGGCACACTTTGTTTAGTTTAAGTTAAATGGGTTTTCCTTGTATTGTGTAGAAACTTTGTGACAGAAACAGGAATACAATCCTGTTTTCTTGAGCAAGGTTCATCAACCTGCACAGTGCCACTCTTCATCCTCTTCCTGCAGTCCCTGGCTTACTCACTATCCACATTGCAAGTTCTGCAGCATTCAGTTTCCTGTTGTGTTCCTACAGAGTCCTCATTCATCTTTGGAAAAAGTCTCATTCTGTGCACTGGAGTATGGCAAGGGAGTTTATGAAAGGAATATTATGTAGTTGTATGAGTAAAAATGAGATCATAACCTGTATAAATCAAATAGCTGAATTAAGTGAAAACAGTAGCTTTAATTTTGACGTTTCTTAACTCTTTCTCGAGGTTGATCTTGTAGCCTTTAAAAATGGTCTTAATTACTAGCTCTTACAGCCTTTCTGATCTTCCTTGAACAAAGATTTTAAGGCTTGTAACTTCCAGACTTTTTGAAAAGTGGACAACGTTTGAAGTACTGCTCTATAAATGGCTACCGATATGGGCTCTGGAGACTATATTCTCAGTGCTTTGGCCACTCTTTCTCTTGGATTCATTGATGGATTTAGCAGGTTTTACAGCCTGCCCTTAGTTGATCTTCTGTCCCATCTGTCTACCGAGTTGTCTTCTACTTCTCTTTTACACGGTCAGTTGCAGCTTTCTCTTGCTCCCAGTTCCTACTGGAGGCTCCTTGTTCAGCCAGTACCACTCATTCCCAGTTCCATTCTTTTGCCTCTCCTAACTACCTATCCCAATCTTCTTTTCAGGGCAGTGATGGTCATGAAACCTCTCCTCCCCCACTTTCTAAGTCCTGTCTTTTAGGACGCATCTTACCAGATGTCTTTTCCTTCTACCCTTTTTTCTGTGGCTTCTGCCTCCACTTCATTTGACATTCTCTGCTGCATCGCCTGGGTGCCAGAAGAGCTCCTGCAGACAAAGGAGTCTCACTGTCAGCCCCAGCGCTTGGCCCCCTATCGTCACATGGAACAGTGGTAAAGGGGACGATGCATAAGTTTATTGGAGTACTGAGATGTGTATTTGATGAGCAGTGCATCTTTGGAGGGTGTAACTGAAAAAACTGCAGAAGCTTCCACTGAATATGTGCTAACTGCTTTCTTCTAACATAACTTAGGAAATTAAGATAAATTTTAATGAAGCTAATGATAGATCATTGGCTTGATACTAATGTGATCATCCTGCCAAATCTCAGACCCTTCCAGTAGACTGTGGCAGAGCTGACATTATTTAACAAAAGATAAATAAGCAAATGTTTACAGGCAGCATTAGTGATGGTCACTGCTACCAGTCCAGCCTGGAATGTTTTCAACTTCTTCTGGAATCAAGTCATGCTAAGCAGAGTTCAAAATGTCACCCAGGCCCTTGAGTACTGCCATCCAGCAGCAGGAGTGACTCTGGGAGAGATCTCAGTTGTGTTTAGTCTGGTTGAAAAAATCTGCAGTTAAAGTGGTAACATCGGAGTCTTTCTTGTAGCTCCCTATATTTCAGTAATTCCTGTGACACAGGTGTACATCCCTATGGACTTTACCTTGGCACGTAAAGAAGTACGTAAACAGAAATGCCCATTTTTATCCCTGAGGCACTACAGGAAGCTGGCACCTTCTAGTCTTTAATGTAGTTATGAGACAATAGTCCTGGGAGATAAGAGAATTGTGACAGAACAGGGAGTTCCGCCATGCCCCCCCTGAATCTCAGACTAAACTTCTGTGCCAGCTCTACTTTTGCCTGCTAAAGCACCCAACCCATCCCTAGTTTTGAACAATACATGGGGGCATTTTATGCTATGGATGTTGATAAAACTTGAAGGTGCAACTTGTTTTCTCAAAAGAGTCCAAACTGAGGTTGTAAATGTAACTCATGAGAGTTTTCAAAATTAAACTCTTCTTACTGTGTCTGTTTTGAACCCATGCAGTTTCAACTCATGCTTTGCCATCTATAAACAAAGGGGTGTGTGTGTGTGTGTGTTCAGTTGGTATGTGCAGGGACTCGGCAAACACAGGCTTAACCGGTATAACCCTTACAGTTCATGAGTCTCAGAAGGCCCATCTCAGGGAGTCTCAGCTCATTTTAGAACTCATCAGCTTCATGTGCTGTGAGATTTATTGGAATATAAAACAATGAACTCACTTATACCTTCCTATCTGCAGTTTCTGTTGGTCCCACTCCACTGCCTTTTATTTGACTAAGACCAAACCTGATTTATTGTATTTTGATAACGTATGAACAAATTATTTCCTTGAGCCGCCTGCCCCCACCCTGGGCTAAACAGTTGGATCACGTTATGCAAAAGCTCAGCCTCTGCAAGCAGACACACTGCTCTACCATGAGCCATGTGTTAAATTGTGTTTATATTATGTACCTGGCAACACAGCTGATGTCCATGTTCATTATTCATGGAAAAAGGGCCTCATTAGTGGGACGGCATGCACTGTTGCTGGGCTACATCATTATGGTTTCAGAGTTCAATGTCTGTCAATAGAGTGCAGATGACCTAAATACTGTTGAATTCTGAAAAGATTCTTGGCTCCCGTTCAACACATATCCGTGTTATTTCCAGCAGAAATAGTTATGGCTGCAAAAGAGACTGTTCTTGATGGAATAAGCTTCTGGTATTCATAATAGATAAAGTTCCTCTGCTCCTCTTGCCTTGCTCTTTAAATGGATTGTTTCTCAGTGGAGTAGGTCTGCTTGTTGTGATACTTAAGAGCAAGTGATTTATTAACTTCCCCAGGGCAGCCAGTTGCTTTGATTGTTTTTATCTGGTAACCTGGGCACTGTGTGAAAACTCAGACCTTTCTGGCAATTGCAAGTCAGATTTAAAAAGAATGGATGCCTGTGTATTTAGTCATAGTGATGCAATGGTTCCTCCCTAAAAACCTGTCCTTGCTTTCCGTTTTTTAAATCACAGTGTTTTCCAGTGAGATGGTGAGCCTTGTAGTTTTCAAGAGGAACACCTTACATAGATTCCCCTTTCACTTACTCCCTTGGAAAGAAGGAGAAAGACCATGTCACCTTGTAGACAGAGTCTCAAATTCAGAGTTCACTTGAGTAGATAATTTAGACCAGAGGATACACAGAAAGCAATTGGGCTTTAAATACAAAAGGTCTCATTCTCCTGTAGGCTACAACACTTTTTTAGTTGGTAATGGCTTACTTCAAAGAATCCTACTTTAAATCAAAATGCAGACCTTTGAGGAATCACTTTAGAAACAGTCTTCTTTGTCGTGGAATACATTCAGCTTAGTGAAATCTAGACAGTTAATGTAGACAAATTAGTTCTCTAAAATGTATGGTATTAAGGGCTACTTTCCATTTTTTGAACCCCCATCTGTCCAGTTTCTTCTTTACCTTACAGACTTTTGAAATGAGTACATTTTATTTACATTGAACTTGAAGGTGTTCCTTTTGTAGAGAGTTGCAGGTTGATGAACCAGTTGCATAGACTCTGCAGTTATATCAACTATGGTCCCCAGGCAGTTGGTGTATATTTGAAATCAGAGCTCCACTCCATCCGTTTCATTACTTGCCATGATTATGTTTGTTGTTTCTGAGGTGTTCTACCTGGTGGAGCTAACCGGGTAGATGCTACAAGCACAAGATGTAGCAAGTGGCAGTATGGAAGCAGCTGTTACCTCAAGCACACTGTTTTATAATTCTGTTGTTTCTTTCAAAGAGAGACCTTAAGAGAAAGTTCCTTTTAGTTAAGGTCCTACCAAAGCTTATTCTGTCTCCAAGAGATTCAAATCAGGTAAGACCTCCAGTCTCTGTAAGAGCAGTATCAAGAAAATAGTCCTGTCTATTTTTTCCATTACATCTTTGTCAACTTTTGCTTCTAAGAACTAATTGCTTTCCTTCATGTCAAAATCACTTGTCACTTCAGCGAGGACTCTGCATCAGTTCTGTGTCTCTTCATACCATATGGTCTCCTTTTTTTTGCCATATGATCCTGGGGTTTTTTTGGTTTCTCTTGCTTGTGCAAAAGCACAAAAAGTCTAAACTAGTTCTGCTTACCTTGCTTTTTATCATTTCCTGTAGGATAAATGATTCCTTTCCTTCTACATGTATCTAGGTCAAATCAAAGGGGCTGACACCTGCCTGGTCACTGAGATACTAATCTCAGCAAGACTTGCATATGAAATGTTTACAACCAGCAGTGACTCTCAAAATCTTTCCATTACTAAACAGTTTAAGTTTTAGTTGTGGTCATGGCAAAATAAATACTTCTTGTTTGTGCTGAAATGATTTTCCTGTCCTAAAATGACCAAAATCCCCATGCCTTAACATACACAGTGGTTACGTATTTGTGACTGACTGGGGCGTTTCCCACCACTGAGGAAGAATGTCTAAAGCACAACAAATCGAAATTGCTTTATTTTTCAAGCACAAAGTAAGCGCTAAATCACTATATTCATAGTTTTGCTCCCTCCAGCATATTTCCTACCACATTTTGTGGAAAAAGGCAATAACTGTTCTCATGGGTGATAATACTTACAGGATATTAGATCTTTTTGACAAAGTGTTTTTCTCCTAATGTTTGATTCATACTTTCCTTTATTGAATTCCATCCCATTACTCTTGCTTGTAACCTTCCTGAGTGTTTGTGTCTTTATAAATGACTATGTCTCTATTCTGTCATCACTGATCCAGCCTGCACGTATTTATTTGCTAGAGCATTTTCAATCTTTCCCATAAGCAATTCTTCCTACCACCCGTGCAAGAGCTGACCACTCTCTCCTGCAGGTGCAGAGAACTGGAGGGTTCTGTGCTGATGGGGCAAGTGTTGGCAAGACAGTCTGCGGGAATAAAAATCACAGCTGAGGTTCACCCCCAAACCATAGCGCAAAGTATCTCCTGTATTCCACCATTTTTTGGTTTACCTCTTCACATAACTTTGTTACGTTTGTTGATGTACTTTCAGTTACATATCTGTATATATGTGAATGATGCCAGCGTCATGGATTTACTAAAGGGAAATCTTGCCTGACTAATCTGATGTCCTTCTACGAAGGCACGACCAAATGGGTAGATGAAGGGAGACGAGTGGATGTCATATACCTTGACTTCAGTAAGGCTTTTGATACTGTGTCCCATAACATCCTTGTAGAAATACTCAAGAAATGTGAGACAGATAATTGGGCTGTGAGGTGTATTGAAAACTGGCTCAAGAACAGAGTTCA
>VWZK01016768.1:23738-36362 GCA_013396935.1 Baryphthengus martii | reverse complement strand
AGGGAGGTTGGACAAGATGACCTCTGGAGATCCCTTCCAGCCTAGAAACATTCTGTGATTCCAGGTAACTTTTGTAGTCACTGAAGGGAAATAGGCACATTTACAGTGTTACTCATTCTATCCTTAATTGGATGTTTGAAGCAGGCAGGGTGAACCACAGTATAAGGCTGCCTATTTTTCTGCATTCATGTGGAAGGGAGCCTAGCTGTAAACGTCTATGTAAAACGTTCTAACAGTTAAATAAGAACAATCTCACCCAAAACAGTAGTCAATGAGCTCCAATATCACAGTCTTGTTTTCTTTTTCAGTGTTCTTTCTTACTTTTCTCTTCTTAGTCTTATTAATTTAATTTTGTGTCTAGAAGCCTCTGTTTGTTTTACTTAAGTGAATATCTTAGAAATTTGATTGGATAATATTACTATTATTATGTGCATTTATATGAGGTTTACTCTCTAAGCATTTTTTTTTGCTTATAGTATAAAATATGATTAAGGCAGTATTGTACCACATACAAATGAAATAAATAAAGTTTATTTTTCCAAAGATTCTCTTGTAAAATATTAAAGTACCTTCCTTTTGTGAAGAATTGTCCTTAAAACCAGAACCACTTTTATTAACAAAACATTTATTTCCAAGATAAAAAATGTGTTCTGTTTGAACTCAGTAAAGATTTTTATCCTGATGTTTAAAATCCTTTAAAATAGGATGTTTGCAATGGAAAGCATGATAAGAAGTAAACTGAATCATCAGTTCAGAGATATATGGAGAAATGCACAGCCTAAAAATGTTTCTGAAATCAGGGCTATAAATATGGCTTGCTATATTATCTCTCAGAAGAAGGAAGATTTAAATGTGACATCCAGGATTTTAAATTAAAATGGCTTACAAATCCTGACTATTTATAACTGAGACATCTAACATGTTTACTTTGAGATTAGTGATAAAAAATACATTTTGATAGATATTTCTGGAAGAGACCTTAATTACTACAAGTACATGCTCCAAAACTGATACATAACTTGTGACTTCTCGTACCAATGACCATGATATTATATATTAACTTTACCTATTTTTATTCTGTTATTGGATACATTCTTAGTTAATATGAACTATGATGCCATAGCGTTAACAAAATAAAATAACTTTTCTGAAAAATGTCCTTATTAGAACTGATGCAAAACACCTCAAAAACTGGATTCACATCACTGAGATAAGATTATTGTGTTGTCTTCAGTAAAAATCAAGCAGTGTTACTTTATCCATTTACATTTTCCTTCAATGTTTATTTGTTTGCAAGTTTGTTTTTAAAGTAAGTTTTAGGTATTAACAGATTACTTATTTGATAGAAAAGAAAAAGCTGCACTTTGATACACTTTACATAGCTGGAAGAGACTGTAAGCCCTTATAGTGATATGAAGGCGGAAAAGACCAGAAACAAGTTTTCCTGTGCGTGAGATTGTCTGTTCTCAGTCCTTAACATTCTTTTATCTAATGAGTAGTATTCTAAGAACAAGATAGACTTTAATTGCTTTAATCTAACAGAAGGTGTGTTCAAACACGTACCACTGAGGAGCTACAACATTAACATCTTTTAAAGAGACTTCCTGATGACCAGCCAAGCTGAGGTGTATCTGTTGTCCTAGACATTTAACAAGTAGTATACTCGGGTGAGAAATATAAATGCAATGGCAGAAGTGATTTGAGTTTACTTTTCTACCTTACTAGGATTTTTTTTTATTATATTTGTGATAGCTAAGTCTAGGTAGGTACTCGATCATGTTCCCAAGACTTACAAGACTTTATTAACAATTGGTAGTTCTCACTGTCACGTCCTTTACCTTGGTCCTCAGTGTTCTGTGTGAATTTAAGAATTAAGATTTTTTGTGTTTGATTCTTGCCTACACTGGAAGCCAAACGTGAGTTTAACAGTCCTTGAAAGATCTGCAGTCTTTTATTCACTCCTAAAAGGTAATTGCTTTAAATAAAGCCACTGAGATTCCCATCTCCCAGCATGCAAATATGTGAAGCTGAAAAGTAGGATTTGATTTGTTTGCCTAAACGTAGTTGTCTAATGTTAATTAGGATATCTCACACGTTTTACAACCAGTGCTTCAGAAAAGCACAGATCTCATTTAGATCACGTGTCATATCTGTCCATTACAGATGTCTTGGATACTATAAGTACCTCAGCTAATAGATACGTTTGGATAGCCAACTGAATTAAGACAGGAAGTATCCTGAGTAAGTAACAACAACCATCTTCAGAAGTCCTGTTATGCTAGGGCAAATTCTAAAAAAAACCTGCAACACATCTTCACTGTACTTCCCTATAGTTACATGAAAGTACTCTAGAATTTGTTATTCCATGCTTAAGAACCTCCATTATATCAATAAAAAATTGGTAATTTTGTATGAAACTCAATAAAGCAAGACACAAACAATATATGTGCACTATCTGTGAAAGAATATTTGAAGATTATTGTTGCCATGTGTTCTTGAAAGAACAGAAATTATTTGTTACCTAGCTGAAAATATCACAGTAGACTAAAAGTAAGATGTGTATTTTTTTCATTGAGCTCCTGCTATTAAAAGGACAAGGCCATTTGCAGAAAATGAGCCTCTGCCTCTCACCTACTATAAAAAGCATGTTTCAAACTTGTCCAAGATATAAAAGAAACTAGCTTCCTTGAATTTTCTTGACCTCTCCTTTTCTTTTCCCTTTTTATTGTCCTGCGTCTGTTAGACTTTCTGTGCTGAAAAATGACAATGGCACATATGAAGCCAAACTGCGAGTCTGACAGTAGGGAAGAAATGGACACAGAGGCAAAATCACTTTTGTAAATAGACTTAAACTTTTCAGCATAAAAGATTCTGCCTGTTGCTTGACAAGTTTCATTATTTTCCCTTCCTGCCCTTCTGTGTTCAACTTTCTCTTTGTTATGTTAACACTGGAAAATTTTAAAATGCATTAAGACATAAAAGTAAATTGGAAGCACTTAGCCATTCCTATAGAATAAAATTATCTTCTGCACTCTGAGTAGAAACTTATGTTCAAATGATAATAATGGGATGTAAGTTAGTTTGAAACTAATGAACAATAACTTCATATGATAATGTTTTAAATGAATGAGTGGAGTATAGTAATGGATTGCTAAAGTTATTATCAGAAACAGAAAGAAAAAGGAATTTAGACACTTAAATTTTGATCCTGAAAATCCCATTAATCTGTTCTTTTAATAGGTGACATAGAATTGGTATTTTTGATGGTTTGTGATTTTTTTATTTTTTTTTTTTTTTAAGGTCTTACTATTTGTAGGCAAGTGGAAGATCTATTGATTCATACATGGAAATATGTCGTTTGATTAGCAGCACCAAATTGGTATTTTTCTCTTGCCTGTTCCTTGCCAAACCGTTACAGACTGAAGGAGAGATGAATCTCATTTAACTTTGGTCATCCAACAGATAGTATCTAATTTAAGCTTGTTGTCAATAGTGATTTGTCCCTTCCCAAGTAAGATGTCAGACATAATTAGGATGAACCTTCTTTGCAGGTTTCTTCACAAACTACAGAGAAAAAAAAACCAGAACTTGGACTAGATACTGAAGATAAATGATAAAACTTGGATCAAAATTAATCCCACTGCAGCTGAAAAGCTTCTTATATACTTTGAGGCACTCACGGATATTTTCAGTTTGTACCTAATTACACTACACCCCATTACAGCAATGCGTACCCTACGTTCCATGTTGTGCGGTATGAAAGATCATTGCCTTTTTACTGCATGTAATCAAAACCAAAACCTTCTATTTTTAGGGAGTTTAGCTTAGCATAATCCTACAAGCTACGTATTATAGAGAAGGTCAATGATTGATTAAAAAAAATAAATATAATCACTCTGGGAAAGGGTGTACACAAGAATAGGTGTGTAAAACTGGATTTAAAAAAAAAAGAAAACTATATATAGACACTTTTTTAGAACATGTGGCTTCTGATCTCCATGTTATTACTTTTTTTTTTAATGAAATCTAATGACTTCTTATTATAAAATACCTGAAACCTAGGTCTGCATATAACTATCAGAAGCCACAACAGCACAAATATTCTTTTTTTCTCTTCTTTTCTACTATACCATCTTTAATTCAAGAAGAAGTAGAAAAGTAGTAAATACTCCAAGCAGCGAGATAGATTGCCCATTTTTTTTTCTTGCAATTAGAAATAAATATCTGAATTTATCCATCTTTTTCCTCATCAATTCCTTTTTTTTGTGTATTACTGTGCATTAAAAAATCCTGTATTACTCTTAATAAGACAGTCCAATAAGGACTTAAGTTTGCCTTCTATTTAACTTTAGGCACTTAAGGTGTGATCTATGTGAGAAGCATGATTATGCTAGTCTCTTTGAAGGGTCAGTAAGAGAAATACAGTTTGAATTCATGTCGCCCAAATGCCTAAAATGCTCATTGGAGACCTGTTAACTGCATATAGAGATGACTAGATGTATATAGGTGTATATCTGCATGTAAGCTAAGTATGATGAATCTTGGTCTGAAAAATGCTGTATGGTGTCAGCTACCTGGTAGATGCAAGTCTAACAAATGCAGAGCTGCTACAATTTAGAAGATTGTTTGTGAGCTACAAAGATCATGTATTACCAGATGTACTAGAGATATCCCCATTTCGGTGCTAGAACACAGAACAAGTCTAACCTGACTAACCTAGTCTCCTTCTATGATGGTGTGAGTACATCAGTGGACAAAGAAAGAACTATGGATGTCACCTCTCTGGACTTCTGTAAGGCTTTTGGATTGATCTCGCACAACAACCTTCTCTCTAAACTAGAGAGATATGAATTTGGTGAATGGACTATTCGGTGAACGAGGAATTGCATGGATGGTTGCATCCAGCGGGTAGCGGTCAACAACCCAATGTCCAGACAGAGATTAGTAGAAAGTGATGGTTGTCAGAAGTCCTTATTAGGACCAATGTTGTTTAATATCTTCATCAATGATATACACAGTGGGATCGCGTGCATCCTCAGCAAATTTTCAAATACCACAAAACTGACATGTCAGAGGGATGGAACGCCGTCCAGAGGGATCTGGACAAGCTTGAGAAGTGGGCCCATGTGAACCGCATGAGGTTCAACAAGACCAAGTCCAAGGTCCTGCACCTGGGTTGGGGCAACCCTCAGTGCCAATACAGGGTAAGGGATGAAGGGATGGAGATTAGTCCTGTGGAGGAGGACTTGGAGGTACCAGTGGATGAAAAACTTGATGTAAGATGACAGTGTGTATTCACAGCCCAGAAGACCAATCATATCCTAGGCTGCATCAAAAATAGGACGGTCAGCAGGTCAAGGAAGGTGATTCTGCCATTCTGTTCTGCTCTGGTGAGACACCATGGGGAGTAGTGCATCCAGTTCTGAAGTCATCAGTACAGGAAAATCACAGACCTGCTGGAGTGTGTTCAGAGAAGGGCCAAGGAAATGAACAGAGAACTGGAATGCCTTTCCTATGAGGACAGGCCGAGACAGTTGGGGTTGTTCAACCTGAAGAAGATAAGGCTCCAGGAAGACCTTGTTGTGGCCTTTCAATACTTGGAACTTGTGAAAAAGATGAGATTAGACATTTTAGTAAGGGTCTGTTGCAATTGAACAAGAGGTGATGTTGGATTTAGACTAGATGCAAGAAAGAAATTTTTTACAGTAAGAGTGGTGAAACACTGGCACATGTTGCCCAGAGAGGTGGTAGATGCCCCATCCCTGGAAACATTCCAGATCAGGTTGGACAGGACTTTGAGCAATGTAATTTAGGTGAACATATCCATTCCCATTGCAGAGGGTTTTAAACTACAGACCTTCAAAGGTCGCATCAAAATCAAACCATTTTATGACACAAATCTCTAGATTTCCCCTTGAACTACCAAAAATTCCACTATTCTTTTACTACATGATAAAGAATTCTACGGTGTCAAAGAAAGTAAATGCATTTTTCCATTTTCTAGTGGTTGTATGAAGTTTGCTTTGCCTTCTCTAAGGTATTTGGATGTGAGGAAGGTACATATCAGCAACTTGCCACTTTGTCTAGAATTCCGGCCTTCAACTGAATCTAAGAACTCAAAACGATATGGCAAAGTGGTTCTGAATCTTTTTAAAAGAGTGTATATTACTTCATGTAGTTAATTGTTGTTGCAATCTCATAACCATGGCCTCTATTTGTGCCTCACTCATTGTTTACATTAACATCCATTGATTTTACTCTGACAGTAAGGTGTCTAGACAATGGTCAGGATCAATTTCCTTCATATGTAATTTTTCCCATGTTTTAACGGAAAAAAAATGTGATCAAAAATATACATCTTTGTCTAATTTGCACTGTTCATGTAGGAGAAATATTTTTACAAGTATAAATCATTTCTTTTTGTCTCAAGGTCAATAGTGAATCAGTTATTAGATCTATATATGTGAATAAGGTTGGATGAAAAGAAATATGAGTTGTGTTTTCAAAATATGTCTTTTTATAACCCTAGTATTGTGATACTCAGATTCTCAGTAAATGGAATTTATTGATCTTGGGATAAATAGTGATGAGTGAAAAACAAAGCAGAAGACTAATTCTGCTCTAACGAGACTGAACATCAAGCTATTCAAGAATGGAAATACAAAGATAAATGATCAGTAAAGCTGTCAGGATTAGAGAAACAATCTTGTAGTATTCAGTATTGTTTTCTTTTCCAGTTAGTCTGGATTTATTTTTCACAACATTTTCTGTACTAATTTACTGCAACATTGCTTTCAATTTTCTTACAAAGTCACAGTTTGCTGTTAAAAAATGACATTTTTACTACTGAAATTTTGATAAAGATATCAGAATAGATTTGATACACATGGAGTTTTAGTAAAGTATATGAAAATTGAACAATAATCTACCAAAATCTTTTCTTAACATATATTAATTTTTGACAGTAAAAAATTATTCAAGCTGCTTACATATTTATCTCAGACATATTTTTGTCCCCTTTCTTTATATGCATGAATAAAAGATTATAAGACATACTTAAGTCCTTGAGTAAATTTTAAAGTCTCTGTGTAACTTGCAAACTCACCTGTACTAGAACAGAATCAGTGTGGGGATTCTGTTATAAGACAAGTGTACACCGTGCAAGGACTTCAGAATTTAAATGCTGGAGAATTATATCATATTGTTATACTTAGTACCTAAATTACCTTGTCTCTATCAAACCTCCCTAAACTGATCCTTTTGGTTTCCTGTCCACCAACTGTAGCTCTTATTATTGCATTATGAATATAAAGTTCATTATGTTTCTGTATTCTATTGCTGAGATGCCAGAAACATTTGCTGTTAACTGTAATTATATTTATTCATTTGTGAGTTATCTCCTTAAAATAAACAATAACATCACTTCAAATTTGCTGCAACATATATTGACCCTACCTAATTAACATGTGGTGCTGGATGCACAAAGTTAATGATTGTAATATTTGAACTCCTTTGAAAAGATAATGATGTTTACAATTTCAGCCACAGAAGAAAACTTGTAGGGTAGTGTCTATCTGACCTACAGTGCTTTAAGTTCTGACTGAAACACATACACCACTGAAATCAAGGGCATAGCTATCAGAAATTATGTTTTCATTAATTTGGTATTTCTACTGTCTGCAGAATTCAGGATGATTTCACTACATCTTTCCACTAATTCCTAGGGAAAAAAAAAAAAAAAAGAAATCCTAAGTGATTTCTGAATTCTTCAGAATGACATTGTGCACAGTATAGTATATACACAACAGAAACCAGTAAAATGGTTTGTTAACAGAAATCATTCTTAATCTTGCTTATTATGAACACAGTAAGTATATACTCAAAAGCAAGGTATTTTGACAGTATGATATTACAGACGTAAACAATTCAAATTACTCTATCAAGTAACTGGGAGTTTTCCAGATAGAATCCATCTCATTATACGTAAGGTGTTTATAAATAGTAATAGTTTTTACATTTGTTAGGATTTCACATTTTAGACTTACTACTTTTCAAGAGTAGTTATTTGGGTGCCCTTTGTGTGTAGTGAGTAGGGAGAATATGATGTATCTTCTAAAAGCCATCAGTGCATCAATAATATAATAGCTGTCAAGCAACCAAGATATCAATACAGTACATGAATCAAGTAGGCAGAGAAGATCTCTTAGGACATTTGTACATACGAAAATTGAATCACTTCATTGCTCATTAACATTTTCACTCTTATGCATGACAGTGTTTATAAAACAGATTTAAAATGCCCAGCTTTGAAAGTTAGATTGGATCCTTACATTGGGTCCCATTCTGAGGTGCCTAGCTGTCAAGAACTCTTAGAAACTGTTTAAATAATAGCAATAGAAGATGGGACAGCCAAATAAGATGTCTCAACACTTGCATTTTAGTCATTATTTGTCCCTTTCTTACAAATTTTGTCTTTGGATTCTTTAACTCTCATTTCTATTTCCAGCAAGCCAATAGGATAGATATTCAGACCTCAAAAAGCTAACACAACCCTTCTTGCAAGCCAGGCTGTGCCTGAGGATAAAATATCACAGAGCAATTTGTATCAAACATCAAATCACATTTTGCAATGTTGACAAGCTTTCTTCAGAAAAGTGAGTGTGCACACATATATACATACTACACGTGCCTGATGGCACATTTACTGATGCTGTTATACATTAAAAATGATAGCCACAAAACTGAAAAATGCAAACAGTTCAAATCTGCCTGAACATCAAAGGTACTATACCAAGTGGGGTTAAACCATTTTTTCTTTCTCCTATTTTTTTTTTTTTTTTCTTTTTCTGTGCTCCAAGTGAAACATTCACCTTATCACAGACCACTAAAAGTTTCTGAACAAGTAAGATTAAGTATGATCTGTAGCTCCCCCTTGCATTATGGAGCTTAGCTATTTGTTACCTGTAAAAGTCAATCTTAAGATTGAATGCAATATTTGTTCGGGTTTATTTATATTTTTTTATGGGTTTTGGGTTATTGATGTCGAATGTCTCTGGGTGGTCAAGTTTATGACACTTGCTTTCAAAATGAAGTTGACCTTATTTGCTTTTGTGCTGATTAGAATAAAACTAAATCATCCTGGGTTTTTTTTGATGTTTCTTGTCCATACACTTCCCCCAAAAGAATTAAAAAAAAAATAAATGAGGAAAGTCAACCGTGTTGGTGTATGTTAATGATTTGAAAAGCTAGCTATTTCAGGTCTAGAAAATTTATCCTGTGGAATAGTGGTGCATACAGCTTAAATACTGTGTATTTTAACTCTCTGGGACTAAGAAAGTAATCTTCTGCTCTTACAATCATGCCCATTTTTAATTTCTTTTTTTACATTTCCCTAGGTTTAATATTTGGAGAAAAAATAGTTTCTTTGTTAATTGCTATGGTATTTCAAATCTTAGAACATTTAAGAACAGAATGTAGTTCTGATGTACCTTGAAAGATAGAATGTAAATACTGTGAATCACTCTGGTGTTAATTAGAACCCATTGCACTTAAGAATCCTTTTCCTATTCTCCCCTCTAGACAAACATGCATGAGTACACACTCTAAAGACAAATGATTGGGTCACTGTTACAGGCATGACAGAAGGTTACATATTTCTTGAAATAGAGGACAAAACTGAATCTATTACCTGATTTTATTCAGTGTGCACTGAACTACCGAATAAAATTCTTTCTAAGGAATTTAAAACCCAAAAGTCCCAGGGGACCAAAATAAAATCTTAACTAAATACTTTTCAGGCATGCTATTCTTTAATCGATAAATATATATATTAAATATTAAAGTCACTATTATTATTGCATAAATAAATAAGAAATAAAAATAACTGTCTCAATGTGTAAAAGAACAACAAAGTTGTAAAACTTTTGCAGAAGCTTTTCCCACCAAAACTCACTTTAACATTGTCCAGATAAAAATCCTGCAGACTTGCCTCGAGGTGAAGTACAGAGAAATGGACATGCTCAGCAAAGCGAGACCTTGACTGTGTCTGTCTACCTCAATGTTACTTTGTAATTTATGGAAAAAATAAAGAAGCAAGAAATTGCTTTTATTATACAGGTGTTGCTAAATACACCTTTTTTATAACATGGAGCGTGAGATCAGAAGATGACAGAAACCTGGTGACAATCAACAACTGCTATTATATACAGAAAAAGCCCAAAGATGTTGGCCTGGGACTATGTGATTAGAGAGGCCATTGGTGGCTTTTCTTGACAATTTGTCATATGAGAATAAGTAGTTAAAACAACAGCACCTTGGGAGTGGAAGGGACCACACTCACAGCTGCCCAATGTCATGTAGAGGGGTAAGCCCAAGGCAGAAACACTCTGAGGGATCAGTCCATTACCAGGAACGGACACGTTGTCCAATCAGTGAGCATCCTGCTTGCCTGAGTCCATGCTGCTTGTTCAGACTGGATTTGGAGAGACCATGACCCTGACTGGTGTGTGTGAAGTGTGCATGTGTTGCAGAAATCTGGGAGTTACAATCACTATCCACTCACTATACACATACATCTTATGCAATAATTTTTAGACTACACGTCACTGATTCATGAAGTTCTCTTCTTGCATCTACCTCACCTAAAACACAGAATAGAATCATAGAATCATTTAGATTGGAAAAGAAATTTAAGATCTTCAAGTCCAACTGTTAACCTAATACTGCCAAGTTCGCCACTAAACCACATCTCTAAGCACCACATCTACACATCTTTTAAATATTTCCAGCAACGGTGACTCAGTTACTTCCCTGAGCAGTCTATTTCAATCCTTAATAATAATTTCAGTGAAGGAATTTTTTCTATTATAAAATCTAAACTTCCCCTGGTGTAACTGAAGGCCATTTCCTCTCATCCCATCACTTGGGAAAAGAGACTGAGAGATTGACAACTATCTTACTTTTCAGGTAGCTGTAGAGTGATAAGGTCTCCCCACAGTCTCCTTTTCTTCAGGCTGAAAAACCTCACTTCCCTCAGCCCCTCTTTGTAACTCTTGTTCTCTAGACCCTTCACCAACTTCGTTGCCCTTCTTTAGACACATGGCAGCACCTCAGTGTCTTTCTTGTAGTGAGAGGCCCAAAACCGAAAACAGTATTTGAGGCGCAACTTCGCTAGGGCTTAGTACAGGGGGACAATCACTTCCCTAGTCCTGCTGGACACAAAATTTCTGATTCAAGAGATTCCTTGTATCAGAGATTCCCCTTCATCAGAAACATTTAGTGTCTAGTGGTGGACTAGATACAGGCCACTTACAAACCTGGATTTATATTACAGTTTATATTCAGTTTATATTTTCCTTTATGAATTACAGTTTAATGCTTTCTTAAGCTATCATGTTATTGATTTTCTTTTACAGCAATGTTGTAAATTAGCGAACAGTAAAAATGAAAACAGAAATTAATTTGAAAATCAGTAAAAACACGTTATAAAGTGCATACTCTAAAAGCATAACAAAATAACAAGTTGTTTGGTTTTTGTTTTGGGTTTTTTTTAAAAGCTCTATATCTAGTACTGCTCTTTCATAACATGCAAGATGTTATTGCTGTGGAAGAACAACGATTTTAAGATAGTTAGGTGACAGTTATTTTGTTTAACATTTGCTTGTCTTTCATAATTACAAAGACATATCTCTGTAAGAAAGGCTGTGAGGAAGATGCATCTCCTTGATTGCACTAACTCAGAAACGTTGTTTTCCATACCTTTGGAGCTTCCTGTGGGAAATACTTTGCCAGTTAACAGAAGTTCACAGACCACTGTAATGCCTGAAGAATAATCCCCTTTTCCAACTGAATTATGCATTATAATAATTGTCATATTATTTCTGCAACCCAGCTATAGATTCAGTAGGCTTCTTTAGATTAGATAACAATTAGAACTTTAAGTCAAACATTTTCAGATACTACACTTGAATAATCCTGATTTTGATCCCAGAAATAAACTGATAATTAATCTGATGAAATACATCTCACTACAATTGACTGGCACTGGAGAGAAATGAATACATGTGAAGAATTTGAGGTGACATTTTCGTCATCTGGTAGTTAATGTGTTTCCTCCAATCCAAACTAAACCAAAGTTTTAGAGGTGTTTGATGTCCATTCACTGGCAACACGGGGAGAAATGTGGTGTATACTTGGAATTAAATGTTCAGCGGTTGTACAGATCTCAACCTCACAATTCACTTTACTTTAAGAAAGGCTGATTTTGTCATTTAGATTGTGAATCTAAGTACTGCCTTTTTATTATTTCTCAATATTAAGATAAATACCTTGTGATTCGAGAAATGCCATCATTACCAATAGTTCATTACTTCTTTTTATCACTTTTCAGTCTTAAGAAAAATACTTTGTGATTCAATAAACCTAATCATTACTAATAGTTCTGTTGTGTCAAAGTCTTTCATAGGGAAAATTGCCTGGTTTCTGGAAGGCAGTATATGTCACACTGCTAGCTTTATCACTTTGGCTTTGTCTATAGTATCTTCACCTCAAGACTCATCATATATATGTTGAAATGTTGTAACTACTTGTTGTGGTTTAAGAGTTAACAAACTAGGAGGGGGGGGG
>VWZK01016768.1:0-23728 GCA_013396935.1 Baryphthengus martii | reverse complement strand
CCCCCCCCGGGGGGGGGGGGGGGGGGGGGGGGGGGGGGGCACACGAACACCTGGTATTCCCTCCCCTTCCCTTCCACACTCTATAAAAGGACAGGAAGTTTACGTTCCCCCACTTTCTTTCTCTCTCCTTCGGGCTGTGCTGTGGTGGGACCGCAATCTAGCTCGGCTAGGCCTGGCTCCATGTGCTCTGCACAATCCATCGGCATCCCAGGACTGGTTTTGTATATTTTTGTATATCCCTCTTCCCTTACTATTTCCTTCTCCCTGTTTATCTGTTACCTATTAAATTTTGTTCGTAGTCTTAACTTCCAATTTGGTGTGAGGCGCTTCCTTCCTCTTTTCCCTTTGTATCCTCCCTTGGGAGGGAAGGGGGAGGGGGAGAAGGGACCCATAGGAATTCTGCTCTGTGGAGTTTGCCCTGAACCCTAAACGGAGACACTACTATATTGAGCTAATTCCTTTAGATAATTTCTTTAGATAATTTCGTGCACCTTCATATGTGTTTTTGTAAAAACAAAATTTCAGTTTCAGATTTATTTCTATAAAATACAATGACGACAGACACTTAAATAGTAAACAATACTCAAATTAAATTTGCTGAAGCCTATGACAGTATCAGGTCAAGGACAGTAACATTTAAGCATGGGTACAAGTACATTCAGATTCACACCTGGGTGTTGCCTGGGAAAGAATTCGTGGCCACTCTAAAACGTGTCCCGAGTGTGTGTAGCAGTTTAATAGTATAGACAATCATGTCAGTGCTTAAGGCCCTGTCTATGTCATCTTCCTTTCAGAATACTAGTACAGTGTAGTGTATATTTGTTTGTTAGCATAGAATAGTCTTAAGTAATCTGAAAAAAAAAAAAATGTCCTTCGTCTTTATTTAGTATCATAGCATTTAAATAAAGGGAGAAAAAATGTGTGGATCAACATGAATCTATTTAAAGATGGTCTTCCTAATAGAATCTTTTACAAAAGAAAATAAAGACCAAGCAGTACTTCTGTTGTATCATAGATACACTCCAAAAGCTTAACATAGATTTTTATTTTTTTTTTTTTTTTAAAGTAATATAAATTAAACCTGAAAACTACAGTCAAAAAAAAAAGGAAGCAAAAAACTGTCCATTTTCCTTCCATTCTTGGTTGTTGAATCATCATCAATTCACGTTTCTTTTGGGTTTGCTAGGCTGCATTCAATTTTATAGTCCTTTAGGATGGATCAGTCTTGAAGTAAGAGTTTACAAGAGTGCGAGAGGCCAGACAGAAGGCTAAACAATCCCTGCCATAAATCCCCCACCCTTCTACCCTCTGAACAGATTCACATGTGGATGTGAAACAGCAAAACTTCCAACAAGTCTTTGTTCTCAAGGACAGTAGAGCCTGTTCAGTTTGGATGGCATTGCTCCCCCCTACAAATTGATACCTGCTCCGTGCAGCTGGGATAGAAGGCACATGGGAAAGAAAAAAAAAAAAAGACATTGCTACGTTTCAAACACTACAGCATTTGTCTCAAAGATTGCTTAGGATGGAAAAAAAACCCTGTAAAATGGTTTGCGAGTGATTCTGTGTAAGGACTCAGAAAATAAGATGAAATGGAGCTCTCCCCACCAGAAAAAGACCAATGAAACATCACTGGATCCTTGGTGGTGATGGTTATCTCTGCTAAACTATCCCAAATCCTTGCTTGATTTCTGCCTTTTTCTTATTCTATTCTGTCCTATTGCTACCTTCTTTTACTTTTTCACATTTTATAATAAAATAGTAGGTTTGGATATACGACATTTGACCTTATTTTTGTCTTAATCTCATCCTCGGGGATCATATCGAACCTCGTCACAACAGAAAGATTCAACTGAACATCACTCAGGAGTTAAACTCAGCTGCCTCCAGCCTCTCTAACATCTGAGGACAAGCTGGAAAGCAAAGGGGTTTAACTTCTGCCAAACTACTTTACAATCTTAATCTGTATCTTGACAAAGAAGTCTAATTTCCATCACTTAATAACTTTCTGTACACATGGTTCTCACAACTAATCTCTACCTTTTAAGCATATCAAGTAAAATTTTATTCTAAAGGCAAAACAAAACAAAACTAGAATGCTTAGAAAATCACAACTCAGTAGAAGTGAGGTGTCTGTTGAGACTTTCATATCTTGCAAGTAATGTTGAACAACTGAAATTAATCTTAACACACACCACCATTTCGTGCTCCACTGCATGGAGGTTAAAGACCCCTACTTGCTCCCATACCTTATACTGAGACCTTAATGGGTTCAGTAGCTGACACCACAGGATGGGACCTGGCACCAAATTCAGCTCATATACACAAAGGTCTTTCCAGTAGCTGGCACAGAGTCCTTGCAGCACACATACAGATGGTATGGAGAGTGAGGCAGTGAAGAGATTTAAGAAGAAGATATAAGAGAGAACTGCATTGATGTGATTCAGGGCTCAGCCAGGCAAGTATACTGACTAGCCCCTAGCCCCATTTTACATGTCACAGGTCCCTTTTATATTATATTCTAATTCTCTTTCTTTTGTTTCTTCCTCCCCTTCACCTGCAAGTCCCCCATGAGTCTGTACAGCTCTGTCCATTCCTGTACCCCTCACAATTCAGGCTCCCCCTGGTTTATAGTGTTATCAGCTGCAAAGACTAGATTGATCTTCCTGGAAGTAACATTTATAATTCCTTGATAGCCCATCAATTAGTGTGAGTGGCAAGGTGCCTTTGCTATCATTGTCTTCATGTATGCTTTGTCAAGTCTATGTCTGTCTGTATTTTGTTTCTGTTTTCCCCTGTTTTCCTTAGTTTCCCAATTGACAAGCTCCTCAATCAGATAACCTCACTGGAACAAACACTCTCACACTCCCACATGCCCTCAATTGAGACTGACCAGGCCTGGTTCTTTACCTCCCTTATCATTTGTAGGTCAGGTCTGTGTCTCTGTATGTTTTTGTTTGTTTATTTATTTTCCCATTCAAAATGTCCTTGACCAGGTACTCATAAAGGAGCACATACTATCCTTCCACATACACTGACACTACTTCCTTCTTATTATCGATGGGCGAAAAAGCAACGATATGCCAAAAGAGGATGATCTTGGTCAAAATCTATCATCTTCTAACATCACATGAAAAGGCATTTTGCAGGCCTACAGTAGCAGAAAACACTGGAAGGAGAAAAGTTAGAAGTGTTGTCAGAAAGAAAGCAGAAAAATTCTTGTGTAGTGCTTAGGTGGAAAGCTTAGCTGTCAAGGTCTCTGGCTCTCACTGTGTACAGCCTTCACAGCAGTGGGTTGGATTTTTTTACAGCAAAAGAGAAAAAATGTAGTTCATTCATATACATCCAGGACAGAGCTGAATATCATTCTGTCATCTTAGTTAAAGGATAAATTAGTTAAATATTAAAGTGAGAATTTGGAGGAGGGTAGAAGGGATGGAGTTCTTTCATTGGTTTGTTTGTTTGTGATGGTGATGGAGAATTATATTCTTTCATCTAATTAAACTTTGATACTGTTAGAAATCATTATGCTCAGGTTGTGAAGAGAGAAATGTCGAAAGAAATACAGATTTCATGTGATTTCAAGTTAATTGCAGTGTAAAAACACCTCTCAAATAGTTACTCTTCTTCTACTTCACATTCCCAAAACCCAGAGCCACAGTAAACTGTTAGAGAGTAAACAATGAGAGAGAGAGAAGAAAACTGTAACTAGAACATTAGCTTAACAGGCTGACTCTCCTTGACCAACACATTGATTCAGTAAAGGGAATAATTATCAGGAAATTTTGCAGTTCTTACTTTTCCCATTCTCAAGCGTACACTCCATCTCTCTTATTTTGAGATTAGGGACAATGAGAGAAGGAATTGAAGTACAAAATATGGTAAGAAATATGTATGTGTTTCTGAAAGCCCCCCTGGTTCATAGCCTATCTCATTGTATTGTGACATGACACTGGCTTGGCTCCTCTATAAATTGAGAAAAGATGTAAGAAATGATACTTCAGACACTTGACTTGTGATAAACATGAAAACTTAAATCATGAACAATCATGTCTCTTGCAGGTATGCAAAATCTTTTTTTTTTTTTTTTTATTTTACAGAGTCTGGATGGTAGCAAAGTCTCCGATAGTGTTGATGGCTGTACTTCTTATGTCTGCTTGTATGTTCCTGTTCATATTTTCCACTTCCAAAGTTAATACCAAGGACAGATTACGCAGAATACTATTTCACCTTGACCAAAGAGTGACTTCCTTTTAAAAGCCCATTAATTTGTATCAACAGCTAAACTGCTCCTACTAGGAAAATATTTCTGCTCATTATTTTCTTGTGCCGCATGAGACCATTGACAAAGGCTGAATCAAGGCCACCCGAATCTATTTCATTTTTGACCTTTATATCCTGCAGGCTACTGTGATTTCATCCATCTATAGAATTTCTAGGATTACATTGTACATACATGATCCTGGAAAAGCCTAGAGAAATGAAGAATGGTTTGCTGCAAATGGGATATCTATTATGATTACAAAACAAAGTACATTATATCAGACAGGACAAACCATACCTCCATTTTTATTATCTTATACAGACTTGCAATACAGGTGGAGCTTTATGTCTGGATGAAATGATAGAATCCTTGGACTTTTTGAAGTCTGACTCTTACTGTTCAACTGAAGCAGCTGTATTGCAACCTTAATAGTATGCCTCTAACTCAAAGCATTTAACACTATGCATAGTACTGGTTTTATAACAGAGGTAGTTAAAGTTAATACATGCCTGCATTTCTTTTAATTGTCAGACAATGAAGATAATGCACTCATAAGAGGTCTGTGAGCTGGTACAGAGCTTAATTTAATGTTTTAACATACTATAAAAACACAGTCCTTAGGGATTCTGACTTAATTGAAGTTCATTTCTAATGTTAGTGAATTCAATTTGCATACAGTTATGTTTTGTTTTTATGAGAAACAATTGCAAGACAATTACAAGATGCACAAAGATAAAGTAAGAAGAGAAAAACTATAATATTAATTCTCTCTTTTTATACTTTAATGATGATACTGACTAAAGTCTATGAAATAAATATAAACATTGCTATGCAATTTATATACACTCTTAGATGTATTGAGATAGCAATGAATTTCTTTTAAAATGTATTTTAATGAGGAGAAACATCTAGACTCATTCAAATATATCCCGAATATTGTCCTTTTAGTACAGTTGAAAGAGCACTTGAAATTGAGCACATAAGCTTCTGATGTATGGCTTGATTTTGATAATTACTTACAGTGAAATGAAACTGTGATGAATGCTAAGTGACTTGAAACTGTTCTGTGAAAGTTTGTTTCTGTTCATTTAGTTTGTGC
This sequence comes from Baryphthengus martii, assembly GCA_013396935.1. Classification (NCBI taxonomy): domain Eukaryota; kingdom Metazoa; phylum Chordata; class Aves; order Coraciiformes; family Momotidae; genus Baryphthengus; species Baryphthengus martii. Next base: position 18,365 of record VWZK01016768.1, on the reverse strand, counting down.
CAGGGTCCTGTAAGCTTCAGATAAAAAAAAAAAAAAAAAAAAAAAAAAAAAAAAAAAAAAAAAAAAAAAAAAAAAAGAAAAAAAAAAAAAAAAAAAAGAAGAATCAAAGAAAGAAAGAAAAAAAAAGGAAAATAAATTGCTATACTTTCAGGTGTATAGCCTAGCACTTATCTGCACTTCCAATGACCTGTATATATCTTCTCAGATGAACTTTACCCTTAATAACCCTTCACAAAAGAAAAGAAAATAGGAGAACCAGAATTAACAGAGCTAGTATGAAAGAAAGGGAGCATACTACAGTAAAGTAGATAGAAAGAAAATAGTTGGTAGAAAATTGCACTTTGTTGCCATAAATAAATTCGTGCTACTGTTCAGTCACAAGCTTCTTTCAGATAATCTGGCAGTTACTTGCAGGAAATCTGGTAACACAAACTGTTTTTAAATAAAAAGTTAAGTATATAAATTATATATTTTAATATCACTATTGTAGATATCCTCAATATAGACTTGCCATCTATGTTATATGGTTTCTTCTATTTTTTTTTTTATTATTTTTTTTTTTCTTTTGAGAAAAAAAGAACAAAAAGAAGAAAGAACAAGAAACATGCATTCTCCCAACTTCCTCAATGCAATCAAGTGTGACTTTGCACTTTGGGTTTATAGACTGAAATAGTTACATAAAGAGTATGAATTTGCAGATAAAGTCAACTTAACAGTCTTCTATATCTTGATCTACATATCATCTGAAAAGACCCACAATTAATCTTTCAAGAATAAAGTTTCAAAATTTCATACATTAGTGAAAAACACTCATTTTTGTGAAACTGCAGGTGAGAATTAACAAAAGAATCAGACCTAGATCGTTAAGCGTGAGTCGTTAACTCACTGACTTCTGTTATTGCAGAATGTGTTCTCAAAGGCCTGCCTCGTAAGGACTAAGCAGAAAATGATGATATTGTAATGAATTTACCTAAAATTTCACCTCTTGCATTCAATTGTCCCCTGAGGTTATCTTGACCATCAAAGTTTTATGTGGAGATGTTATCATTCAATCTTTACTTTCTGTGCTGCTATGATGAGTTCATAGAATCATAGAATCATAGAATAGTTTAGGTTGGAAGGGACCTTAAAGATCATCTGGTTCCAACTCTGCTGCCAAGGGCAGGGACACCTCCCACTAGACCAGGTTGCTCAAAACTCCATCCAACCTGCTCTTGAACACATCCAGTATGATGTATCCATAACTTACCTCTTCCAGTGTCTCACCACCCTCATCGTGAAGAATTTCTTTCTAATTTCTGATCTAAATCTACCATCTTCCAGTTTGAAGCCATTACACCTCATCCTATCACTACATGCCCTTGTAGTCCTTCTTATGTTGGGAATTCCAGAGCTGGATGCAGTATTTCAGATGGAGTCTCATGAGAGCTGAATAGAGGGGATAAATCACCTCTCTTAACTTTCTGGCTTCACTTTTTGTTTCACAGATAATTCATTCTGCTGCCTTAGCAGCTGCAAACACCTACTTGTTAATTCTAGATACTTAGAATGCACTTATACATCTAAGTTAGCCACTGCAGGCTATCATTATAGTCGGTTAACCGTTACTGTCAAGGAATAGATATGTATATATTTCTCAAGTAATTCATTTCATCCTAAAGTAGCTGCCTGAAATAGAGTACACTAATTACTCCCCAGAAGTATTTTTCTTTTCTGTTGATCATAAGGGGAGACTAGAATGACTAGTCAGTATATAGAAGTATAAAGTTAGGGAAGAAAAGATGACACTTTTGCATACCTGGTTCTTTAAGAACTTTGACAGACTACTGACTGAGTTAAGTAGGGCAAAATATGTGAAGTTGACATCAGGGGATGGTTAACTAGAAAACTCTGTGAAAGTCCCCAAAGGGAATGAATGGAAATTTTAGGATTACTTTGAATTAGTTCTTAAGTGATTACAGGAAACTTTGTGTTTAGTTTTGCTTTCTTTTTCTTCAACTAATCGATAAGGTGTTAATTCACATTGCTTTGTATAATCATAGGGAGGCTCAGCTTCAGCTACTTGCAAACAATAAATGATTTTAACTTTGTGTTAGCAGTATTTTGTGATTTTTTTTTTCCTTCTTTTTCTTATTCTCTGAAGAAACACACCCTTGATAACTTATGAAATTAAAGTTTCTGTCTGGAGATATTAAGATTTTTTATTTCCCCCTGGGTAGATGAAGTAGCATCAAGAATTCAAGGAAAATTCAAGAGATAGTAACAGTATTTGGAACACACAGTCCCCAGGCTAGCTCATGCAAATACATATACATTGTCTGTAGATCCAATGCACAGCTGCTTCTTCATGCTGACTGGTGAAGGGCCAGTGGGTTTCCAGGCCTAAGACAAGGATCTCAGATTTGGGGGTTCAAGATTTGAGCAGGAGGCAGCTTAGTGTCAGAGTGCCATGCAAACTGGCAGATTCTTAAAGAACAGAGAACTACCAGCTGGGGCTCATTCCACCAACCCACCCAGAAACAGGGCAGCCAGGAACCACTGAGGCAGCTTCAGTCGCAGGCATCAGGCATCTCCATTGGGACAGAGACAGGCTGAGGCTGGGCTGTGACATGGGCCCACATGTGAGTGCTGGGCAGTGGCAGGGCTCTGTGGGTAGGGCAGAGATGTGGGGAACTGGAGACCAGCCCTGCTGTGGTATCACTGGGGAGGGGGCTGGTTGTCCCAGGGAATATGAGATGCGAGTCCTCATGGGCCAAGTCCATTGAGGCCTGGTACTGCCCTCAATTCCTTGAGGCTGAAGTTTGAAACCTAGTTTCTGTTTCGTACTTTGTGTTTCACAAATGTGCACAAGGAAAATGTGGGAAGATAACATTGAGTGGCAGGTCTATATTCACACCACGAAATCACAATTGGCTAAACGGACTTAAAATTGCTTTAGTCAGCCATGAAGATATTTGATAAACTATGAAAAAAGAGAGAGATGTAACTATTACTGTTATTCACCTTTGAACAACCTGTTAAAATCCAGCACTTCATAGTAAGCAAGGCAGAAACATGCCAACGGTCACTTGTTCAGGAGACCAGTTCCAGTGCAGGTAAATCCACACTGAGGAAAGGAATTGTGTTAAAACCGGACAGCAATGAGCTCTTTTGGGGGCTTTTCACAGCTGGGAAAGTAGCTCAGCTGTGCTGGGGGCTGGCAGCTGGTGGGTGGCTTCTGAGGCAGCCAAGGCAAAGCAGCCCCAGCAACAGCAGATCTGAACATGGAGTAACCTCATCAATAGGCACTTGCTGACAGTCATGCAACTTCAAAACACATTTCAGAAAGGGAGGAAAACTCATCAGTAGAAAAAAAGAAGGTATAATCAGAAATACAGTAAATCTTATTATAAATTAAACTGCTGAGATTGTCTGAATAAGTAAAAGTTACTGTAAAATCATTTAGAATACTTGCATTTTCCACAAATTAAAATAACCTTGTATGAAGAATGATCAAGACTTAATTTTTAAAGTGACTAATGTCAGTTTTTTATACCTTCTCCTGTTTATATTATGTAGGTTGTCTTCAGTATTCTAGCTAAAATCTTTTAGCATATACTAGCTGGCAGGAGAAAGGTTAATGCTTGAGTAAAGTTCAAAACAGGACTCAGCTACTTAAAGTGAAATTTAAGCAAAAAGTGGACTTGTATCCTGTACTAATAGTGAAAATACATACACTCTGTAGCCGTCTTAAGACGAACTGTTTTCTTTTGAATTAATCAATTATTTAAAAATTCTGCCCCTTCACATGGACAGAAACATCTTTCATTTGACAGAGGTGAAAAGCTGGACATCTTACTCAACTTGAGTGGAGATCAGAAATCACTTATTCATTTGCTTTTCTGATTGCAAAATGGGCCATTCTCACAGTACATCTATCAGACTATAATGAAATAAATTATTTCTCTTAAATGATTAGTGCAATGGCTGTTCCTACCTTTTTTTTAATACCATAGGTTTTTAACTCTAACAAAGGTTCTTTTACCTTCACTAGAGAATATCTGTGTGCATTCTTCTTTTTCTAGGCACTATGAAATACCAACATAATGTTTAGAAAAAGAAGTAAATTTGAAAGGTACCGTGGAGAAATCGAAAATGTCCTGCTGCAGCATCACTGGGGTAGGGGATGATGGCCCCAGGTGCTCCAATGGGATCTTTTGCTACGAGCAGGGTGAGAAGAACCACAAATAGGGTTCATCACAGAGCAGTAAACCCTATTATTACCCTCCAGGAATTCCCTCCCGGTGTAGTGTGTCCTTACAACTTACAGAGATCTGGTCTCATAAAGGATGTGCATTGTAGGCATGTCATTACTATAGACTGTGAGTGGGCTTTCTCAGGCCACACAGAGGCAAGTCAAGTACAGCTGCTTGTCAAAGGGACACGGCATGGAAGACTTGGGGGTATGAGGGTATGGTGACCTCCACTTTAGTGGGTGAAGGGTCCTGGTCACCTCAAGGGGCTCCAGACTGGGCAGCAGTGAAGAGTGGGGAGACTAGGGCTGGATAGGTGTTGGAATACAGGGAGATCAAAGCCAATGGAGGAGTGGGAATTAAGAAATAGTAAAGGTAAATTCATTGGTTTTATAATAGATTCCTTATGTAGTTATTAACTGTTCAATATATCAAATTTATCAGTAAGAACAAGCACAGAAATCTTTGCATTGAAACATAGCGTGACCTTAACAATTATAGTTTCTGTTTCTATGAATAGTGACAAATTATAACAGTAATTTATTCATATTCTAGCTACACTTATCAAAATAACTAGAGCAATAAGAAAAAACAAAACCAAACTCAACACCTGTGAGTGAGATGATAATGTTTCAAAGTATTGTCTTATCTCTCGAATTTTTGATGAAGTGTTTTCTAATAGCAGTCCATCATATACAGTATAGCTTTGTGACGACTGGAAGAGTTAATTATGGTACAAGACATGAAGGAAGTTTCAGAAAGAAAAACATAATTAATCCAGAACAAGAAGGAGGTCGGGTTTTTTTATTTTGGTTTGAGATTGTATTGGGTTTGGGTGAGCTGGAGTTAATGTTCCCCACAGCAGCTCTTTGTATTGGGAGGCAGATAAGATGCCAGTGTTGTGGCTGCTGTTGAGCAGCGCTTGCACAGCACCAAGGCTGGCTTTCCAATATCTTCCCCCCTCCTCACTCAGTGAGATGGGGTGGGTAAGATCTTGGGAGGGGACACAGTCAGAACAGCTGACCTAAACTCACCCACCCACACACTGTGTGACGTCAGCTCAAGTGTAAAAGGGAGAGAAAGGAGGAGGGGGTTGGGGTCATCCATTTGTGAAGACGCTTGTCCTTCGAGCAACCGCTACGCATACCAGAGCTCTGCTTCCCAGGAAAGGCCAGACATCACCTGCTGATGGGAAATAGAGAATAAGATCTTGTTTTGCTTCGCTTTGAGTGCGCAGCTTGCTTTTTGCTTTTTTTTCCTATTAAACTACCTTTATTGTACCCTACAGGCTCTTCCCATCTTATTCTCTTCCCCCTTGTCATGCTGAGGGAAGTGGCGAGGGAGTGATAGAGTGACTTGGTGGGTACCTGGCGCTCAGCCAAGGTCAACCCATCACAGTTTCTTTTTGGTTCACAGTGGTTTGTTGGGTTTTTTTAAGAAACAACAGAATATGTTGTTGTATGTATTTACCCCATGCAGAAGTTATCAACTTGTTTCTCTTCAGACTTCCAGTATTTAATTTTATTCTAAGGTCTTCAGCACCTCGTCGGAATAATGAGTTACTAATACCTATTCCAAGAGGTGCTGTAAAACCAAATTATTACAAGTTCGGGGATACCATGATAGAAGTTCTAAATACCTGAATAAGCAGAACCCTGGACAGGTTTATAATTAACAGAATAGAATAGGATCCACTGGAGATATAAGAAAAGTTGAAATGAACTTAATATTCTTTTTTTAAAGAGTAAATTCAGAGAAGAGAATGTAATCCATAAAAACTAATATTATATATAGCATAGTGTTTGTAGCATCTTTCCCAGACACTTGTAAGGATAAGGATGTCTGTTGATCATCATGTGCATATTAATATATGGGTTGTTTTTTTTTTTATTCTTACCATTTCACAAGATATTCTACAAGGTCTTTGATTTGTGGAATCATTTTACCCTTGCTTTTCACAATTAAGACAAAGCAGGCAAAGCTGACTTTTAAAAATATATTAGGACTTAACTGAAGTTATCTAATAATTGTAGTGATAGATATAGAGTGATCTCTAGACAAATATGTATGTTAATTACTGCTAAATTCTGAACAAATTTAGTTTATTTTTAATTGGTTTTTAATACATTATTATGAGGTTTTCTAGTGAAAATACAATTTGTGTATAAAATAATACAGATGTCTAAGTATCTCAATATCACATGGAAGTTTTGACAGGGTTCAAAAGTATTAATAAATGACACTAAGATGGCCACTAGGGCTACTAAGATGATTAGGGGAGTGGAGCGTCTGCCATATGAGGAGAGGCTGCGAGAACTGGGTTTCTTCAGCTTGGAGAGGAGGAGGCTGAGGGGGGACCTCATCAACACTTATAAATATATAAAGGGTGGGCATCAGGAAGATGGGGAAGACTCTTTTCAGTAGTGTCTAGCAACAGGACTAAGGACAATGGGCATAAACTGGGAAAGAAAAGATTTAGACTCAATATAAGGAAAGACTTCTTTACAGTGAGAATAACAGAGTACTGAAACAGTCTCTCTGGAGACTTTCAAAACCCACCTGGACATGTTCCTGTGTGGTCAACTTTAGGTGATCCTGCTCTGGCAGGAGTGTTGGTCTCAATGATCTTCAGAGGTCCCTTCCAACATCTACCATTCTGTGAATCTGTGAATCTGTGATACTATATTATTACCACAAATTTTGAAGGCTTTATATGTGACAAGTGCCTTGCTGGGACTATGGAATACATGGGTGCATGTCTACAAGTAAATTAGTAAATTCCACAAAAATTCTTCAAGCCCTGGATCTTAAGTCATCTACGTTGCTAGGAAGACCCATTTCAGATTTAGGGTCTATTCCAGCTAGTATTCTTTCAAATGATGTGTGGGTACAAATTGAGAATTAGCATGGGAGGTCTGGGGAATTTAGTAATACAGACATAGGCTAATTGTCCTTAGTCACTGTCCTTAGTCACCTTAGGCCACACGTTCCTGTGTGACCTGCCCTAGGTGATGCTGCTCTGATGAAAGGATTGGACTCCATGATCTCCAGAGGTCCCTTCGAACCCCTAACATTCTACAGTTCTATGAAATGTTCCCAAGATCATTTGATTTACAAGTGTAAGGGAAGCTCCAGAATTCTGCTACACCTGAACAGTCAGGAAAAAGAAGTAGTTCCTGTTTATATGTCTAGACCACTGCTTTCCTGTCTGCTGAGCTGATGATGAGGAAAATAAGGAAATGGGTAGTTCAGCAATGCAAGTTAAGAGACACGGTAGTATTAGTGTTGGTGTGGTTCTGTAGGCAAATAACTGAGTTGATTGAATTTATACCAGACCAGTATTCACCCAAGTGCAGGAAAAATATTTTTTTAAGAGTGTTTTCTAAAGGATACAGAGACCTAATATCCAAATTCATTCCAAAATGTGGATTCAGTCTTCAATTATTTGCTAATGATAATGTTATTTTGAGGACATCAACATCAGGCCTTCCTCATGATAAGTTGCACAGACCTTAATGGATATTTCTATGCTCCTTACAATAGTGACTTCATTGTATGTTACAGCTAATTGAGCTTTAGACTATTCAGATCTGGTATTGTTAATAACCTAGTAACGGTACCACAAAGCTAAGTGGATTGTCACTTACTTTGCTTCTGTGACTCCAAGATCAATAAGGACTGAATGTCTCCTTCTAGCAATACCTAGGCAAACTGATACTAAAACACAAAAATGCTGCACACAATTCAGGTAACACAAATTTGGGGTTCTTGAGGCACTTAAACTGATAGGACTTCTCAGCATTCATGTCAAAAAGTCAAAGCAAGAAAAGATAGTGGTGGTCTAGATTTTTACTAAATATTTAGAAACCTAGGCCTGCTTTCCTTTTCACTGAAGGGGTTTCAATTCTGTCAATCTGCTTGTCCAGATGTATAAACTAACCAGCTGACTGTCACGTATAGGAATGAGAATCTTCAGCTTCCTCCTTCAAATTATTAGGTATTTCGTGAAATAATTAAATATACATAGTTCCAGAGAAAGACAGATTAAGAGACATCATGAAATTTTACCCAAATGGTCAAGGCTGTTACCTGTCATGGGGGAAATCTGCCTCTCAAGTGCTGCTCTAGTGAATATTTAATTCATAATACTTAAAATGTATAATGAAAAATAGGTCTTCCCCTTTTTAAATCAAGGTTGTACAGATCAAAGCTCTTCTTTTTCTGTTCCAGTGAATATTTAATTAATATTAAAGTAGAACAGTCCCAAAAATGAATTGAGAGCTTAATCTATAACTTACAGCTTAACAGGAGCAGGAAATGCAAGTTTTAATTCTCTCAGATAAAAAGGAAATTGAAATTTAGTTTCATCTCCCAAGCGCTAGGAATTGAGAAATGTGTTACTCTAATATATTCTATCTGAGATTACTATGTAAGTTGTCTATCTGATTCTAAAAGATTTCACGATTAAGAGTACTACAAGGAGGTAGTTGTGTCAGTCCCTGCCTAGCTCGGCTGTTGCTCAGTGTTTTGAGACATGAAACTATCTAATGACCAGGTGCCTAGACTTAGTAAGAAAACCTCCACATCCCTTGCATCTTCCTATGCTTCTAATTCATCAAGAGACAAAGCTGGAATGTTGTCTTACTGGGTTACATAGATATTCTCACAAGTTCAAAAGGTATTCCTCCACTGGATGAAATAACAATATAATTCATCTTCATTTCACTACCAATTCATATTCTTCATATTATTAGTTTACTAGTGAGCAAGCATTCCAAGTTTAGTTCTGTTTCAGTATTTGAAGAACCTTGTTTTTGGGGAAGAGAGTTCAGTTCTTTAGTAAGGTAACATGACAAGACATGTAATGTGATGTTAAAAAAACAAAACAAAACAAAATGAAGAATGGCACAAAAGAAACAAAACAAAACACACCAGGAGAAAAAGACCCAATACATTTGTATTGTCCTAATTGTGAATGTTACAGCGAGCTCCTCTCAATTTACACCTGCAGTAATTCAGTTGTAGTCATTTTGAAAACTGCCACCTGAATGTAAGTCATATCTATCTAGATATTATCACTTCACATGTCATGTAGTTGAACACACTTTAAATGTCAAAAGTTAGATCTTAACAGAAGACTTGTTTTGTTCTTTGAGTGTTCCTGTTAGGTCTCCTTTCTGCTCTTCCAATACTGTTAAAATGATTGTGTAGTTCTTCATAATCAAGAAATTCAATGAATATGAAACATTCTATTTTCTACCTGCCTTCTATTTCACTAGGACAACAGCGTGGGCATTTCCTGAGTAAATACAGTTGTTCACACAAAGATATCTATATTCCTTGGAGATTTGAATGAATTAAAAATGTCTGCACAGATATTATTTTCAACCAAAATAAAAATTAAATTCAATGTAGTTAAATCAGGATTGGCATTTTGAAAAGGTATTGTGAGTCTTTCTTATTTCTATTTGTTTCTACGTAAAAGCAAGCAACTCTGCAATGACCAAGCACCAAGGAAGTGTTGGCAAGGAGAAAATGGTAACTCGTACTTACATACATAAGCAAACGTCCATATCATGATGTATGTCCGTGAAATGGGCATATTTGACAAATGAGCAATGTTTCATGTACTTGAACTGCATGTCTGTAAAAAAATACTTTAGGAGCTAGTCACTTGGTTTATCTCATTTTCCAGCTGGTCCGATGTGAGTGAATATTCTATACAGGCTAAGAGGTCATAAGAGCAAAAGGGAAGAGTGCACTGGTTTTGTCTGGGATAGAGTTAATTCTCTTCACAGTAGCTAGTACGAGGATGTATTCTGGATTTGTACTGAAAACAGGGTTGTAATACAGGGATGGTTTAGCTACTGCTGAGCAGTGTTTACAGAATCAACGCCTTTTCTGCTTCTCAACCCAGCCCAACAGCAAGTAGGCTGTGTGGGTGGGTGGGTGTGTGCGCACAAAAAGTTGTGAGGCAATACAGCTGGGACAGCTGACCCCAACTGACCAAAGGGATATTCCATACAACACAACATTACGCTCAGCTATAAAACTGAGGAGAAAATCGGCAGGGAGGCCACTGCTCAGGGACTGGCTATCTATTATTTGGTTGTGAGCAATTGTCTCCTTTTGCGTCACTAGTCTCTCTTGGGTTTTAGTTGTCTCTTTGTTTTATTTTCCTTTTCATTACAAGTTATTATTTTTATTTTATTTTATTTTAATTGTTAAACAGTCTTTATCAGAACCCATGAGTTTTCTCACTTTTATCCATCCTATTATCTCCCCCATCCTGCTGGAAGGGAAACAGTGAGCAACTGTGTGGTGTTTAGTTGCTGATTGGGGTTAAACCACGACAAAGGGGAAAGGAAAGAAAGGACAGAATGAATTTAAGTAACATTTCAGTAACATTAAGGACATGTATGATCCATCAGTGGGATAAAAGGATTCTTACAGCAACAAAAATGTCAACATATTTCTGCTGTTAATTATTTTAGGCAATGGTATAAACGGCTTTGAGTTCTATAAAACATCTAGGAAGGACACATAAAGCATTTTGTTTATGCATTCCATATGTTTTCTCGAATGCATGAATATAAAACCTAAAATGAGTACAAGAGATATTTTAGAAACTGCAAAAAAGATGATACAGACTTTTTTTTTTTCCACTGAAAGTCACCAAAAGATAAATGACTAGTTCTCTAATCACAATAAAAAATGAACGAACAAGATATGAACAAAATCTAATCTATATCTTTTGGTATCTAGAAAGAGACTGATGTGCTGTGCAAAACTCATGTGTGCATTACAACCAATAAAACCTTAGTGTAAAATGTATGTAGAGTATCAGCATTCTTACTGGAACATCTCAGTCAAGTCCTTTTTGTATCTTCTTCTGTATCTGTAACTAGTTTCCCAACTTTCTGTTTTCCATAGGAGTAGAGACAATTCTTTTCTCCAATTGTAATCCCCCCTCATCTTTAACTGTTGCAGAGCCTACTGTTTTGCCAGTGGGAAAGTTGAGTTTTACTCTTCATATCAGCATGGCAATAGCATATATATGTTGCTTTTTGCATGTTATAGCATTCTAATAATTAGGCTACTCTGCAAAATGTGGGTAGCAGTTACACTGGTCATTCATTAGAAGCCTCCGTTCTTTCACAATATCTCCTATTCAAGTTATGCTTTCAGGCCTGAGCACTGACCTCCAATTATCTTAGGTAATTAACACTTTCCAAAGCAATCCCGCTATGCAAAACAGTTTGTTCTGAGCAGCATGAACTCTTGCAAAGTAGTCATAGAATCGCAGAGTGGAAGGAATCTTTAATGATCATCTAATCGAAGCCCTATGCCTTGGGCTGGGACATCTTTCACTAGGTCACATTGTTCAGAGTTCTGTCTAGCATGACCTTGAATGTTTCCAGTGATAGGGCATCCACAGCTTGTCTGTGCAACCCATCCCAGTGCCTCACTACCCTCATAGTGAAGAATTTCTTCCTTTTATCTACTCTAAGTCTACCCTCTTTCAGATTAAAAGCATTACATCTTGTCCACTTCAGGACATGGCAAAAAGTCTTTCTTACGTCTTTCTTACGTCTTTCTTACAAACTCCCTTTAAGTATTAAAGTGTCACAATAAGGTCTCTCTGAAGGCTTCTCTTGTGCAGCTTGAACCCCAACTCTCTCAGCTTTTCTGTATAGGAGAGGTGTTCCAGGCCTCCAAACACTTTTGTGACCATTGTCTGGTTTCTGGCTCTTTAATCTAGCAGTGTTAGGCATACCCTTAGATTCTTGTCCTTAGCATGAGCTCTGAGATTTACTGCCACAGGAATCTAAAAAATGTAGTTCAGAAGAAGTCCCTGGATACCACTGAGCACAACGTCCTTCTCAAAACACAGTGCAGGGGCTAATCTGGTCATTCGGGATTTTGCCTAGTTGTATATTAAAATTGTGAGAGAAAGAGATTTCACTTCTTTTCTGGGCAGACCATTCCAGTGCTTGCTGACATTACTGTGAAGATTTTCTTCTTTATGTCTAATTGGATACTTCCTTGCTACAATTTGAGACTATTGTCTTTTGTCTTTTCATTGTGTCCTTTTCACCTCTTCCTTTTATTATGCTGTTCATGTAAGACATACACTTCATGTCTGTCCAGTCACTATTAAAGTCAGTCAGGAGCTCTTGATTCAGGGACAGATGTATTCTGCATTACCTGTATCAGCCTTGAATGACTGTAAATGTTTAATGATTTTCTAGGGAGCTTAATTTGAACCATTCTCTGATTCCCAATTCTGGATCCTGAGCATGGCCTTCAGCCTTAAAGAAATCCGGTTAATTAGTTTGTTGGGGTGGGGTTTTTTTGGGTTTTCGTTTGTTTGTTTGTTTGTTTATTTGTTTTTTTAACTGTAAAACAGGAGTTATCTGTATTTGACAAGGGAAGAAGTATCAATGTAGCAGAGACAACATGGTGGAAAAGAGAAACTATTCTGTGTACAAAAAGATTGGGTCCTGATGTAACTTCAGTGACATAATTGCAAAAACATTTGATAATCTCAGAGTTCACTTTGGTACGTGGATGATAAAAGGTCCAAGAGTACACACCTTAGGCATATCTGCAAAATTACTACTCTTTGTGTAATTCTGGGTATCATTAATACATACACCGAATGCTAAACTAATCTCTGTTGCTACACTAAGCATTTCAGAATTGCACAGGTTTTATTATGGGAAGGTTAAGGGAGGAACCAAAAATGGGAAGACATCTTGGGTTATGGGATTTGAGGAGGAACTAGCATGGGAAAATGGAGGGGTAGGGGGGCAAAAAGACTGATCATATGTAGACAGTTGGCTGGTCAGTACACTTGTCTGGCCATGCCCTGTGCCTGACCAGCACAGTCTGTCCTGTCTTTCTACTAATTTCTCTTCTAACTCTCTCCTGAGTGAGGGACTCTCTACTGTGTGCATCTGTGTATGTAAGGAGGAGGGAGAGCAGCAACTGGAGTCAAACTATGGGCTGTAGGGTGAGTGCTGGTGTTTGAAAGAGTGTGTGATCACTAATGAAGATGAAACTGGATGAGATGATGAAGTGCCCTGGGAGCCAAGGGATGGCTGACTGTCTGAGGGCCAGCTCTGGCTGTGATAGTGTCTGTGTGTCCCTAAGGCTGAGAGTATAGAGGGTCAGCAGTGGGACCAGGGCCATCCTGGACAATTTGTGTTTGTGTATGACAGTCTGTAGCAGCAACTGGAACAGGGGTACAGCTTCAGGGTCTCGTATGTCCAGATACCAACACCTGGGGTGACTGGGATCCTATGGACAGCTATTGGATGATTGTCCAAGGCCAGTTACTGGAGCGATCCACCTTGTACACATATACATGTATTCTTACTACTGTACCTCCATTCTGGTCAGCCAGTGACAGGAGCAGGGTGAAGCTGGTAGTACTGTCTGGTTTTGTGTGGGTGCTCTCAAAGTCTGTCTGTGACCTGTGTGGCTAGTGCAGGTATTCATGTGCTGTGTATTTGTTCCTTATGTGCATGCACCTGCTGAGAATGCATCTCCAGCCTTGCTGCTGGTTGGGCTTGCAGGTATGGAGTGACAGCTTCTCTCAGGCTGAACTTAGTCTCTTAAGCCTGTAACAAGGTGTCTCAAATTATGTACCACTGCAACCCCCTTCACTTGAGCACAACATTTATTTAGACATAAGGAAAAAAGGAAAAGGCAAGGCAAGGCAAAAGGCAAGGCAAGGCAAAAGGCAAGGCAAGGCAAGGCAAAAGGGAAGGAAAGAGGAAAGGAAAAAGGGAAGGGAAGAGGAAAGGAAAGGAAAAAGGGAAGGAAAAAGGAAAGGCAAGGCAAAAGGGAAGGTAAGGCAAAAGGCAAGGCAAGGCAAGGCAAGGCAAGGCAAGGCAAGGCAAGGCAAGGCAAGGCAAGGCAAGGCAAGGCAAGGCAAGGCAAGGCAAGGCAAGGCAAGGCAAGGCAAGGCAAGGCAAGGCAAGGCAAGGCAAGGCAAGGCAAGGCAAGGCAAGGCAAGGCAAGGCAAGGCAAGGCAAGGCAAGGCAAGGCAAGGCAAGGCAAGGCAAGGCAAGGCAAGGCAAGGCAAGGCAAGGCAAGGCAGGAAACGAAAAGAAAAGAAAAGAGAAGAGAAAAGAAAAGAAAAGAGAATTAAAAAACCGTTCTTGTTATCTGACACAACATGCCAGCTTTACCTCTAACTGAGCTCTGGCCTTCATGTCTTTTCCCTTCATATATGAACACCAGCTCTGTAATCTTCCTGTAAAGCCTGACCTCACTTCCAGAAATCATAAAATTTCTTTTTTTCCTTCTGCCCCACTTGCTTGATTTACAACACAGTGAAATTTGCGTCCTTTGGTCTCCTTTGCGTCTAAAAGGCGATTCTTAAAGGCTGACCACCATGCGTGGTATATTAAGTTCTCAAAAGCAGATTCCCAGGGTAGTCTGCTAAATAGTACCCGAATATCTTAAAGTTTGTTCTCCTGAGGTCTAGGGTAGCAACTCTGCTGACCTTCTTCCTCATTATACTGAAAATTTTAAACTCAACCACTTCATGATCACTGGCAAAAACAACCACCTACCATCACATCTCCCACAAATCATTTCCTGTTCACAAACAGCAAGTCTAGGAAGACATCTTATCCGGTAGGCTGAGTGCTTGCAACAAGTTATCTCCTGCAAACTTCAAGAATTTCCAAAATCTGCTCATCATAGTAGTATGTTATTCCCAGTTGAAATCTCCCATAAGAACAATGGCTGTATTGGATTTGGGTGAGATGGAGTTAATGTTCCCCAGAGCAGCTCTTATGGTGCTGTGCTTTGTATTGGGAGGCAGATAAGATGTCAATGTTGTGGCTGCTGTTGAGCAGCACTTGCACAGCACCAAGGCTGGCTTTCCAACATCTTCCCCTTCCCCGCCCAGTGAGATGGGGTGACCGAGATCTTGGGAGTGGGCACAGTCAGGACAGCTGACCCAAACTGACCCACCCACACACTGTGTGACGTCAGCTCAAGTGTAAAAGGGAGAGAAAGGAGGAGGGGGTTGGGGTCATACATTTGTGAAGACGCTTGTCCTTTGAGCAACCACTACGTGTACCAGAGCCCTGCTTCCCAGGAAAGGCCAGACATCGCCTGCTAATGGGAAGTAGAGAATAAGATCTTGTTTTGCTTCGCTTTGCTCACGGCTTGCTTTTTGCTTTTTTTTCCTGTTAAACTGCCTTTATCGTACTCTACGGGCTCTTCCCATCTTATTCTCTTCCCCCCTTGTCGTGCTGAGGGAAGTGTGTGTGGGGGGGGAGTGATAGAGTGACTTGGTGGGTACCTGGCGCTCAGCCAAGGTCAACCCACCACAGCTGCCTATCCAGTGATTCCTCCTAGTCACCTATAGAGTAACTCACCAATGCTTACATCCTGGCTGAGCAATCGGTAGTAGATACCTACTTCAATATCTTTTGTTTTCCATCTCCCTAATCATCACCCAGAGGTTCTCAAACCTGACTCATCATTCACCACTAACTGTAAAGGCTGTACAAATCTCTTTCTTATGTATAGTGGGCCTGCCCTGCCTGTCTCTCATGAACATCCTGTACCCCTCCATCCCACCACCCTGACTGTGAGACTCATTCCACCAAGTCTCTCTCACTAATATCAATAACGTCATAGTTTTGAGAACTTGTTAACACTTGCAATTCACCCTGTTTGTTTCTCATACTGCATGCATGGGTATATAAACATTTCAGATATGCTCCTGAGCCCTATCAGGAGTAGAGTAAATGTTCCCACTAGCACTGCCACCCTCAGGCAATGCCTTGCTAACCCTGGGCATATCTACTGCAATGCTTTTGGTATCCCCTTGCCCCACTGATTATTTTTTTAGAGGAAGTGTATGGGAGTGTGTGTGTATTTAGCAACTTAAATCCAGAATGGATTTAGATGAGAACCAATACGTGTAAGAAGCCTCGGCTCAATGCTTTTGTATTCTGAATGTCTTCCATATTCCATCACTTGACACTGAGGACACGCCAAATATTCTGAGTAAAGCTCAGATTAGAAAGCCTGAAATACGAAAAATGCTAGTCTTAGGGACTAAGCAAGCTCTTGGTCTTTTTTTGAACTTCTGCTTGTAATAGTGTTGCAAAGGACATGTCTTCCTCATTTAGAATCCAGAGTCTGAAACTCACTGTTGAAAGTAAATGATATTAATCTTCATTTATATTATACAATACTTCTCAAAACATTTGCATGTGGAACAAGAAGTAATCATCAATCAACCCTTTGGAATACATCTTTCTGCAATAGCCAGAGAAGCAGAAACAGATTTTATATTAAAAGATCCACTTTGGACTACTTGTCTATTTTTTTTTTTTTTGACAGAAGTTTTTTACTTAAATGATTTGTTACGATGCTTTTACATTTTAATTGCACTACATATTTCCATATATTTCCACTGAATTTTTAAATGCCGGTGGAAAATTGTATGAAATGTATTGTTATTATAATGACAGAGATAGA
Organism: Baryphthengus martii; assembly: GCA_013396935.1. Taxonomy (NCBI): domain Eukaryota; kingdom Metazoa; phylum Chordata; class Aves; order Coraciiformes; family Momotidae; genus Baryphthengus; species Baryphthengus martii. The sequence goes on along the minus strand of VWZK01016768.1, from coordinate 1,617 downwards.
GAAATGCAAACTTTTGAAAAAGAACATGCTCCTTTTTATGTTCATAATGTATTTGTGTACTGACAAAAGAAAAGAGAGAAGGAAAACTTACATCCGCAGTAACAGTTCTAAACTTTCCATATATAGGTAATGTAGTTTCCCAGGGATCATGCTGTAAACTCACCCATTGAAAAGAGCGATTTAATTTAGCTTATTTGTTATTTGAGCAGTATCGAGCTTATTTGAGCAATGACTGGTTTGGTATATGCATTGTCACAATCTGGAATCATTTAATAAATATATACAGAAGCTGGGTAGCTAAGAAACCATGTATTTCTTAGATTTTTTTTTTCCCCAGCTGTATCCTGCAATCTTTGCTTCTCTGTCTGCATTCCAGTGACTGATTTATGTACATATCATATTCATAAGTGGTGCACAGGAATTTTCATATTTATTGTGTGTCTTTATCTTATTGTGCAACATTCATTTTGAAAGGTTCGTCCAATAATAAAGTCTGTTTGCACTATGGAAAATCTTTTATTTTGGGTCTTCCAAGCTTAAAATTTGGGAAAAAGTCCAACCATAATACATGAACCTCCACAAAAAAACCTTTTTCCTTCTTTAGAAGTCTAGTCATTAAGCATCAAAAGTATCTCATCATGAATGCGTAGACCAATTTTATTATTTTTTGTAAAGGCAATAGATAGACTATGGGATTCCCCTCCCCCCCCGCCCCTGTGATGGAGTGTAGTAGCAGAGGAGTTATTTTCTCCAAAAAATCTCTGAAGAGAGAAGAAGGGGTAAATAAGCTGAAACTCAAATACATATCTATGTTAATGATATGAGTATCGAAGTCATTTTTTCAAGCTCTATTAAGGGTACAATTTTAACTAATGTACTATCAACTACGTTATTGAACACTGTGTAAAATGATACTATAATGTGAAGATGAATTCTCCTATGCATTTAAGTTTATATACTGCCTTATTCCATAAATGTCAGAAAGGAGATTTGTTACTAGAGGAAGATATTTGATGATACTTGATATAAAAAGCAGGAAATCAATTCTCATTTTAAGAAAAAGCTATCAAAATCTGTATGATGAGCATTTTTATCAATATTTGACTATAAAAAATATAAAATAAAGACGATACACTTTTTCTGAAACATGGAGAAAAGCAACATACTCTGTAAAGATCTTACATAATTAAATACTTCAGCCTATATGAACATTTAAGGAGTTTAACTTATCCTGAAAAATGTAAGTAATTTCCAAGTCTTTCCATCCTTAGCTTAATCTGATGTTTTCATGCAATATTTCATAGAAGTGTATAAAATAAAACGTTCTCTGCTGCTTTATGTCCAAACTTATGAAGATATTTTTAGGATTGGGCATAAGGGTGCAGTCATGAAAAAAACAGACATAGCTGCAGCCAGTATGTTCTCTTCAGTTCAGAAATACATTGATCAGGAAAGTCATTACTCAACTTGATTTCAACTAAGGAATTAAGCAGTGTCCTGTAGCAAAATATAAGCCATTTTCAAGTACCATTCAGCCTGGATATACTCTCCCTTTTCACCAAGACCTAGGCTTCTCTTTTTTCCCAAAATATATATATATATATACACACACATATA
>VWZK01016767.1:36525-82354 GCA_013396935.1 Baryphthengus martii | reverse complement strand
CTGGACACAGTTTCCTTAATGCCCCCCCGCCCCACACCCAGTGCATTTCTTAATGCACCTGGAGTCTGCAAGACCTTTGTGTCCACTGTAGAAGAACCTCCTGATCCAAACGTCACGGGAGCCCTTCTCCGGGACACACACGTCAGGCAGTGCTGGCAGTCGAGCACATGGAGATTTTAAAGCAACCAGTTGGAGAACTGAGGTCCTGCTGAACTCGATGGCAGCACCTCCCACACAGCCAAGGGCGCCATTCGGTGTCTGAGGTGTGTGGAGGGGCCAGATCAAGGGGTTTGCAGTTGTCTGCTCTGGAAGTCAACCATCCCAACGGTCAGGACATGCCCGGCAGGGAGCAAAGAGTCCTTACTAATCTGGACTCAACACAGAATGTCTTCTGGTGCTGCCCAATTGGGGCCATAAGTTGTATGTATCACTTGGAGTTTTAGTTTTTCCTACCCCCATAAACCGATGCACCCGCTTTGGGTGTTGGGTACCCAGCGGCCGTATTCCATGAGATCCAACAGCGTGTAACTGAGGAACAGGAGGAGGCCGGTCAGAGCCAAGCCTGCTCTGAGGTGGCTTTAACGAACCGAAGAGCTCCAGAGCTCTCACATGGCAACTGCCGGTGCACCACGAGGCAGCTGCTAATGAAATGTTAACAGCTGCCGCTGGAATCGAAATGACAGATTCCAGGAGGCACCGCATGGAACGTGGAGGCGTCGCGCGCTCGGGACCCCACGGTCACCTGCAGCTCCCCGCCCTGAGCTTTACTGTTGTAATAACAAAGTGAGGTTTCAAGGCGCCTCCTTCTAACGCGAGACCCGTTGGAGCCCCTTCGGCAGAAGCGGAGGAGTTTGGGAACCAACCCAGCACGTTGTCGTGGGGAGGGGGGGCCCTTTGCCCACCCAAGGATTGCGTGTGTGATCGTGGAGGGCTCTGCTCCGAGGATGACCTGAGAAGGGGAGGTGGGGACACCGCGGGGACCGCTGAACAGGGAAACGGTGCGTCGGGGAAATCAGAGCGGCTCTCCCAGAAGCGAGGAGGAGCCGCCTTCTCTTCGCTCACACGCGCGATAAATAACCGGCGGGTGCAGGGGGACATTTCAAAGAGCCGTGGAGCCATTATCTCCTGACGTTATTAATGACCTTCCTGACAGATGCCTTTGGGCAGCAAGGGAACATTGCTGAGGGCATTCAGCGCTTCAGGAGCTGGACGTATTTAGGCCATTTAAAACAATCTATTTTGGCACATCTGCTGCGGATGGTCCAGTCGAGAAGGCGTTAGGCTGGCAGACTTGAGGAGCGGTTTTTGTTTGTTCTCTTTGACTTGGCGCTACGTGACCTTGAGTGAGTCCTCCGGGTGGCACTTCCTTATCTCTGAATCGAGGAGAAGGATGTTTACCAGTATTTATTAACTCTTCGACATCTAAGTGTCATCGAGATCTCGTTAATGAACGTCACTGTGATAACTTCAGCCTGCTGCCCGTGTCTGCTTTTGCAGTTCTGCCTTTAGGGACTGGAGCTGACAAGGAATTAGACCCTGAAGACGCTGAGGCTGACTCAGGGCTCTGGTACCGGGCTCTGTTCCGTAACTTGGGGCTGACTCAGGGCTCTGTGTACTGGGCTCTGTTCTGTAACTTGGGGCTGGCTCAGGGCTCCGTGTACCGGGCTCTGTTCCGTAACTTGGGGCTGACTCAGGGCTCTGGTACCGGGCTCTGTTCCGTAACTTGGGGCTGACTCAGGGCTCTGTGTACCGGGCTCTGTTCTGTAACTTGGGGCTGTCTCAGGGCTCCGTGTACCGGGCTCTGTTCCGTAACTTGGGGCTGTCTCAGGGCTCTGTGTACCGGGCTCTGTTCTGTAACTTGGGGCTGTCTCAGGGCTCTGTGTACCGGGCTCTGTTCTGTAACTTGGCTCGTGCCTGAGGGCGCCGATCAAACTCCCGAACACTAACAAGCTAATCCGGCCCTGCTGAGAGCAGAGACCTCCAGCCCCACCTTCAGAAGGCTGCTGGGCTTCCAGCAGCCAGCGGGCTCGACTTCTGCTTCGGGAATGGTCCAGGTTCCTCCTGTGCGCCGTGGCCAACCTGCCTGGGCAGTCAGAAGCCGTTCGCTGCACCGGCTGTTGTGAGAAGGGAGCGGGGTTGTGGACACGTCCGAAGTGGACAGTGCATCCATCAACACCCTTCGGTGCTTCTGAAAGTCCTACACTTTCCCTTTCCAAAGTGTGTAATGAGAACTTCCCGGAATGGTGATGCTGCTCCTCAGCTTGGGGCTGGAGACATGTTTTAATTAACAGGGTAGGAAAGTGGACTTGGTGGGATTTCATGCTCATCTTCAGATAGGTGTTTGTGGTTTGCTTTCCTGTTTCATTTCTTTTTGTATTTCCTGTAGCCAACATGAAGCTGGTTTTTCTCATTTTCAGTTTTCAGTTCAAAGACCTGGAAAAACTGCGAATGACATCACTTCTGTGAGGAGAAAGTGCGATTCTGTAGCAAGAGGTTGTCAGACTATTTCTTGGCGACGGTCTCAGCTGTAGCCAGTACAGCTTGAGCTGGAATTGATTACTTAGCAATCGTGTATGTATGTATATATATATTTATATATATGAGGCTGAGGGAGCTGGGGTTGTTTAGCCTGGAGAAGAGGAGCCTCAGGGGAGACCTTCTCATACTCTACAACGACCTGAAGGGAAGTTGTAGTCAAATGAGGGTCGGGTTCTTCTCCCAGGCAACCAGTGACAGGAGGAGAGGGCACGGCCTGAAGCTGCGCCCGGGGAGGTTTAGGTTGGATATTAGGAAGCCCTTCCTGACGGAAAGAGGGATTAAACACTGGAATGGACTGCCCAGGGAAGTGCTGGAGTCGCCATCCCTGGTGGTGTTGAAGGAAAGATTGGCTGTAGCACTTGGTGCCGTGGTCTAGTTGATGTTGTGGTGTTAGGTCCTAGGCTGGACTGGATGCTCTCAGAGGTTTGTTCCAGCCTCAAGAATTCTGTGCTTCTGTGATTCTGTGCCCCACTGGTCTTTGTAGGTAGTCCTGCTTAGATCTGTCCTACACCTCACACAACCCACACCCTTCCCAGTAACCAGCAGTTTCTCTCTCGGAGGAGTCCAAAAGCTGGAAAAATACTTCATTTGTAGGGAGCAGCGGATGTACAACCCCAGAAACCAGTACCAGCAAATGCCTAAATCTGTCAAGGCTTCAGAGAAAGCCTGGAAAACACCTTCATCTCCCAACTGCAGCTTCTCAGCAGCAACACTTGGTGGGGTCCACCCGTAGCTTTGGGTGACGGGGGGGCAGATGGGGGGCGGTGTTATCCCAGGAAACCACCTGCACCTCCTTTTCCCTGCTGCAGCCACAGAACCGGCGGCAACTGGCGGGTCGAGAGAGCGTGGAGTCTCGCCCGAAAATAGTTCTCCATTTATATTCCGCAGGCGATAAATTGTCCCCGGCTGCTCAACAAGAGAACCGGTGCCTTTCTGTTCTGCCGCGTGTCACTTAGCGCTTTGCATAATGTATTTCTCCCTCATTTCCATATTCCTCTCCATTGTGGTGGCAAACTAATAAATCTGGGAAATTCGGAAGGTGTTTTTTAAAACCCATTTGCTGACTCCAGCATTATTGAGAAGTTTTAGTTGTGGGGTTTTTTATTTTTATTTTTTTATTTTTTTTAAATTCCCAAGAGAGACTGCAAATAATTGAACAAATAAGTTTTCGAGTTCTTTCTATTTGGCACCTTTTGAAGCGGGGGCGTTTTTTTCACTTCTTTCGGGATGTTTGTGAACATTTGCATTGACAATTGTATGAAGACACAGGAATAATCACTGAATTTTTTTACATTTAGTGAAAACTTAGTTATAAGTGAATGAAATATGCCAGTAAGATTCTCAATACTAACTCAGAGGAAAAAAAAAGTACAAAAAATTTAACCATTAAAATAAAAAAATAAAAAAATCGATATTACCCCCATATTTTTGGAAACAGAGGCAGTACTTGTTCAGAAAAAAATCAATAAGCACAGCTAGTATTTCAGCTTCTGATTATCTCATTATGTGGCCATTTTTGCAAGTGCAGAGCTGCAAAGTGCCTTCAGTTAATCATGAAAAAATCCCAAAGACTTTTAAAAGCTTCGGGGCTAAATGAAGTCATTAGAATTGCAGACGGACCCCATCGCTCCCGCCCTTCCTGAGCCGTGGCCGCCGCCGAGTTTGGGAGCCGGGTGCTGCGTCCGCCTGTACCTGTGCTCCCTGGGCCTTCTGAGGGTTGGTACAACCGCCCCGCGGACCTCCTGAGCTGTCAGCGGAGGTGCCACGCTCTTCTTTACAGGTCACCGAAGGGTGAGGAAAAGGTGTGGTTTAATTCTCCCAGTCATGCTGCTGTATTAGTTTCTCAGCATCTATTCTGTCTTTTAAAACCTGTTTTCTGTACATTCCCTTCTTTCTCCCGTGGTATCTCTAAGGGTGGTGACCCCCCAGCCTGTGCCTGGCAGGTTTCTCCTGCTGCTTCCTCTGGAAGCCGTTAGTTCTGGTTTATCTTGGTTCTGTGGGCTCATTTCTGCTGTCTGAACAAGGGAGCTTCTCCTGCTGGCCGTAGAATCATAGAATTGTCAGGGTTGGAAGGGACCTTAAAGATCATCCAGTTCCAACCCCCCTGCCATGGGCAGGGACACCTCCCACTAGAGCAGGTTGCCCAGAGCCCCATCCAGCCTGGCCTTAGAAACTTCCAGGGATGGGGCTTCCACCACCTCTCTGGGCAACCTGTGCCAGGGTCTCCCCACCCTCCTGGGGAAGAACTTCTTCCTAATGTCCAATCTAAATCTCCCCTCCTCTAGTTTGGATCCATTCCCCCTTGTCCTGTCACTACCTGACATCCTTAAAAGTCCCTCCCCAGCTTTCTTGTAGCCCCCTTCAGATCCTGGAAGGACATGCTCTGGAGAATCCTGCTGTCCTCAGGCTGTGGATCCCACCCTGAAGAGCTCAGACCTCCCTGGCAAATCCTGCTGGTCTTGACCTGTGGGCCCCAACCTGAGGGTCTCAGGTCTCCCAGACTCTGCTGTAAGATCTGCCAGATCCTCGTGGTGTCAGGGATGAGCCAAAGACATCTCAGCCAGAGCTGGATACCCACATTTAGGGCAATGAATACAGCCCCATTTTTCTCCATTCCCTCTTGCTTCTCCAAGTAGGAGTGACTTGGGACTCGAAGACGCGTTCATCCTTCAGGCAGCCTCTCTCTCTCATCTTCTAGAGCCCAGACTCCAAACCACCTTTTCGAAGGCCTATCTGAGGACTTCCCTCTGGAACAAATTGGGAACGTTTCTTCTAAAGGCAATTCAGAGAACACCAAACTGGATGCAGAGGTTCTCGAGCCCCTGCTGGAAACCTGGCCCCTGTTCTCAGCCGATGGGAGGTGCCAGACAGGATGAATTACTGCTCAAAATGCATTAAGCCTTTTACGTGGCGAGCGATCGTACGGTGGGAGCTGCTGGTGGTGCTGATTGAAATTCCTGTAACCATATTAGGGGAGGAAGCGGGTGCCAGACACATGATCATCCATATGCCCAGCTAAATCTACTCAGAATTGATTAAGTTACGCTGAAGGAGACCTAGAAATCAATCTGTTCAGGCTTGCTCGTGGAAAAATGACATACTGGAGGTGACACAACTTAATTCTATTTTCATCGCTCGCTCTCATGCGAGCAAGACGGGCACGTGGCATCTCACATGTCTTCTGCCCAGGTAATTATGTTTGCAAAGCTAATAAGCTGTCAGAGTAATAACGGGAAAATACTTTTCACCAATCCCGTGCCTTTCCGGGGCATTTCAGGCAACTTAGACTTGCCAGCCAAATATGAGCAAAATCAACCCGGGGAACGGTTTTCGTTAGGAAAGGAATGGACATTGCCACGGTGGGGATGGTTCACTCCCGTTAACAGTTTGTCCATAAGCAGGTTTTAAAGTGGTTTAATCATTGATATTTTCTGCGATTTTCACAGTGCTGGCTCAGGTCTGCATTTCTGGGATTAGCCGAAATAATATAATTATTGGAAGCTGGGTTGACGTAGCACTTTGTAGATAAACTGCATTATCCAGCTTCGTGTCTTAAACTGGTCACACTCAACTCTAAATTTTCTGTTTTATCTCAACCGTGCTGGAAACGTGTTCGTTATAATGAGGCAGCTGCTCTGTTCCAAAAGCAGTATTTTAAGTCCTATTCCAGGTGAAAGCTGCCTAGATAAGAAGCTGATTCTTGATAAAAGAGTTCGCCTGTACGTGACCTCATTCATTTTACACAAGGTTATTCCTGTGGTGGAGGAAAAGGAGACTCAATCCTTTACAGACTGGGTCCAAGAAAATCAGGAGTAGCTCTGAGAACCTCAAGGACACTTCTTCGCCGGTTCCACGTCCGCTCTCTGGAGTAAGGCTGCTCGCTCCAGCTGAGGACCTGGCGCTGTCACGGCTTCTCAGTACCCGTCTTGTCTCCTGCCTTGTAGTAGTTACACCGCGTGTGTTGTGAGAGCAGCTCTGCAAAGAATTGATTTTTTGGAAGGCTGTTCAACAGTAAAAGGCGTGAGAGAAGCACTAGAAGCTCAGCTTTCTGGTTTGCCCCTTACTCTCGTCTCCAAGCACAAGGCTTTCGCTCTCAGGCAGGAGCTGAGGTTAACTCTGTCGAGTATTAGCTTTCTAATCTGTCTCTCGGTACAAAGTTTTCTTCATCTAGATTTGAATTAATTAAATTGTGTTTTCATTTCTATCGTGAATTCTCTCTATTTGCAGTTCGGGGAGATCTTTTATCTTTGCTGCTCATTCCCATTTCCACTCCTTTTAAAAAATGAAGGAATCAGTTGACGTTCTTTTTCCACGTATTTTGTTTTTTAAATCAGTTCTCATCTCCCCAGGCAGTCACTCCATCATAGAAAAGTCCCACCTTGGTCAAGCCTGATTTCCCCTTGGTGAACCTTCGCTGACCACTCCCGATAACCTTCTTTTCCTCCACTCGTTTGGTGATGACCTTCAGAAGGAGCTGTTCCAAGGTGAGGCTGACTGGCCGGTAATTTCCTGGGTCTTCCTCCTTGCCCTTTTTGAAGACTGGAGTGACACTGACTTTTTTCCAGTCCCCAGGCACCTCTCCTGTTCTCCATCACTTTTCAAAGATGATGGAGAGTGGCCCAACAATAACATCTGCCGGCTCCCTCAGCACATCCCGCTGGAGCCGTGAATTTGTGGGTGCCCAGTTTGTCTCAGTGATCTCTGTGGTTGATCTCTCAGGGGATCTGAGGTTGAATTTAGCATCTTACTGTTCCAGGATCCCCACTGACCGTTGCCAGGCGTGCACAGAAAGGCTGATTGAGTGACTGGACCTCATCAAGTGTTGTCCAGTTGACGTGGTAACACCTTACACTGGTTGTTTGCTGGGGCCTCCAGGAGCTCGCAAGGTGGTAGAGAGTTGTCCTTCATGTGCTTCCGAGCGGTTCCCGCTTCGTTTGTCGAATTGTCCGGTAATTCATTACAAATAAGTTCCGCTGGGATCTTTGCCAATATTTTTCATCAGAAATGACATGAAGACAAATCCTGTCATTACGTGTCCAGCTGTGCAGCTCCATTGATACTCTCCGCAGGACTGAGCCCATTATCAGAGCTAAATAACCCTGATAAGAGAAGCGCTATCTCTCCACTACAGAGCAGCCAGTGTCAACACAGGCACCTCAGCAATACCCAACCCTTCTCCGTTGATTCAATAACCCTCCAACCCACTTTGTTCAGCTGTAGACCTGCTCTATAATCTTCCAATTGAACATTTTTCTTTTATTTTCCTTTCTTTTCCAACAAAAACCAGGCGGCTTTTTTAAAGCCGAAGGTTTTACAACAGCGTGCTGGATTTGATGAATTCGTATTTCAGGAGGGGAAAAGAAATACTCGGGCTGTTTCAATAATACATCGATATCCCGTCCCCACGTTGTCAAAACAAAACACTTTTATTGTATATGGAGTGATTTTTTGTTTAGAAATATCTCTGCTTTACTATATAAATATCCCTTTAAAAATACCAAACCGGCACGGAGCATTTCTCTTTCCTAAACCAAAACATCTTCATTATCCCCAGATGCCATTTTTTACCGCTGGCAGGACATTTACATTTTCACTTGGACGCCGTTCGGCGGCAGCGGCCAAACTTGCCAGGAAAGGGAAGACGTGATTCCTGCCCCTCCAGTGCCGCTCTCGGGGGGGGAATCCTGCAGGAGCAGCTGGAGCAAACACGAGCTGGGTGTTACCTCAGCAGCTCAGCCGGTGCTTTTTGAGAGGTTGTAGCGGTCGCCTCGTAGCAAACTGGTGCTGCAGGAAAAAAGAGGGGCTGACAACCGACGTGGCCGCTGCTCTGCTCCTGCGCCGAGACGGAGCGAGCGGCACGAGACACTGCAGCAGCTTTGCGGTTTTCTGGGCCGTGAGGCTTTGCAAGAACCTCTCCAGCTTCTACTCTCATTTACCCTTTTAATTTACAGCTCTGCTTCCTCTGCCTCTTCTCAGCGCCGGGCGGCAGAGCGGAGCCGTAAATCAGCCGAGGCCAAGGATGCCCCTCTCCCAGCCCTGCGCCCTCCTCTGCCTCTACTTAGGGAGCGGGTTCCCCGTGGGTGTCTCTTCAGGTAGGGAGTTCTGAAAGGTTCATGAGATAATGGGAAATTTCTTTCTCTAATCCTACAAAAATAATCACCTTCCTTCTGAGCTTTAATAGATCTGCTCTCCTACCCCCCTCTTTCCACTCACAGTCCCCCCCGCTAAATTTGTGTGACTCTGAGGATAAGACAATTCCAGCTTTTCCCTGTTTACATGTGACCAAAGCCTCCTTCTTTGGCTCGGATTCAATCAGCCCCCGAGATTAGACAGAGATTAAATATTTTGTGTGTGTTTTAAGGGGAAAGATTAATTGAACTTTATTATAGGTTTAATGCTTCAGTCTCAATTTGCATTTTAAAAGGCGTGATCTCATCCACTCTCAGAACACTGCTTTTCGTGTTTACCGCTTCCAATTGATTCCGTGTTTGATAGGTTATAATTAAAGTAGGCACATTAAGGATTTAATAGTGCTTCTTATTGTTGAGAAGGATTAAAGAGGTGTTAGAATTCATACTTTAAATTAATGACTTTGATTAAACGAGGGCACGGGGGGAACCTTCCTTCCTGACTCCGGTGCTGACCTTGGGAAAGTCACCTGGGCCCAGGAGCTAAAGCTCCTCTAAGGGAGCGTGGTTTATGTATCTGGCCTTCACTCCTTTGAATTTTGGTCACTTCTCTTTCTAAAAGCTGGTGGCTTTGTGAAGAGGGGCCTTTTCCAGCCCCGTTGGATCAGTAGTTTGAGAGCATTGTACCCAGACTCCCACGTTTTCTGATCCTCCCTACCTCTGGGTTGCTTGCGCTGCTCCTGTTGGAAGCACCTCTGGACCCGTGCCCACATTTCTGTCTGAAGGTCCTTGGTTCCTACCAACCAGCGAGTTGCAGATACTTCCAACTGCAGAACAGAGACCAGGGGCTTAGAGTCAATGTGCTGGAGATTTTTTAGCATTTCATCTTGTAAAGTGCTAAGTGAGCAGCAGCGATGTCAGTCAGGTGTGTGCTGATGCACGGCTGCATCATGAGCGTGCAACTGCTTCATCAGAAGAGGGGAAAATTCAACTTTGCTCCTCTACAAGAGAGTTCTGTGAACTGTGAACCATGAAATATTTCCTTGCTCAGCCCTTTCTGGTACACGCTAGATTTTCTGCAGCCTTCATCCCGGAACGGTGGCAAATTTTGAGCTGTGATGTAGCAGCACAGCACCCAGGGGAGAATCCAGCCTGCGATCGCTTGCGAAGGGAATGTTTTAGATCCATTCAACAAAAAGCAGGGAAATCTTTCAGCTTGAAATCTGTCAACCTGTTTCTCTTCATTTAAAAAATGTCTCGCTGAAAGGCTTCTGGAGCGGAAGTTCAATAACAAACATTCGCTTTCCGTCGCAGTTTCAGATGAAAACAAAGTGGTGAAACATGGGGGGTTTGCCACAGAATAGGAATCCCAGCTTTTGCTCGGCTGTAACCAGATGGCTTCTGCTTCAGACGCCGAGAATTTGAATTGTGAAATCAGAGAGTCGTGAATCGGGAACAGCTACTCCGTAGAGTGACTAGCAAATGCTCTTCCTTGCCCTGTTATCCCTCTTTTCCCGCAAACCTAGAGGTGAAGAGTGAACGGTGTTCAACTCACGAGATCTTCAACAGGATTATGTGGCGGGGAGCCGGCGGCTGCCTTTCTGCGCTTCAGTTTCTATGGCAAAATGAAAACCCAGCCTGGGAGAAACGTTGACTCAAAGAGCTGTTCAGAAAGCAGACAAACAGCTGTAGCTCTGAGTCACCTCCTGTTTAGGCTGAGGTTAAATCTGGAATCATTTTTTTTACAATCCATCTTGTACAAGTCAGAGATGTTCCAAGGGATTGCTGTCAGGGGCTTGCTCAGGCTAAGGGCTGGAACTGGGAACTCAGCTGGGAGCAAAGCCGCAGGAGGTGGAGAGGTTTGTTCTGCTGCTGGTCAAGCTGCCCCAAGCTGTCCATCGCCTGCCACGCACACACTTTTCAGGCAGTTCCCTGAAAAAGGGAAAGCTTTTTGTACGTATCTGTGTGTAAGTGGTAGTTACAGGTGAGCTAAGCTGTGCTTTGGGTCGAAAACCCCTCTGCTGATCCCCAAGTAATTAATGGTCGTGTCATCTCATGGGTGAAACACGAATTGCTGCTGCTCTCACACCCAGACCGGCATCTTCCTGGCACGTGCAGAGGGGTCTGGTCGCTGCAGGGAGGCGACGGAGTGATGCTGATTTACCTCAGCTGAAGGCTGGTCGTGGTCGGACACCCTTCGGTTTTCCTTGAGGGCCGGAGGCTGGATGACCGTCTGTTACTGTCTGCCGTTAAATTATTCATCTCCAATAAGGGGTGAATTAAAATTTCATAAGACAGTTGTCTACTACTGGAATGCAAGCTCAGAGCCGAGGGGGTGTTTTCTGGGACTGGTAAAGGTTGTAGCTGGAGATATAACCGACCCTCTTCACTCTGCCGGTAGTTTTACCATGATCATCTAGTTTGTGGAGCTGACCTTTTGTCTCTACCTATGAAAAAAAACAGTTGTTTGAGGGCTGTAGGATTTGTCCACGCTTGAGTCACAACCTGAGCCGTTTGTCACTCACCGCGACTGTTACTAAATGTTATTAAATGAGAGTGTTATTAAAGTTTTTTAACTCCTTCTCTGGAGACTTCCCAAACCCCCCTGGATCTGTTGCTGTGGGGCCTGCTCTGGGTGATCCTGCTCTGGACTCGATCTCCAGAGGTCCCTTCCAACCCCTACCATTCTATGAATTTGTAGAAAACGCACCATACCCACATACGTATTAAAAGCCGACTGCTAAGCGTGGTTATTAATTAACTTCTTAAGTTACGGTAAAATTAATTTTTAAAATCCATTGGCCCAGCTTTACCACTGCGGAATGTCAATGTGGCTCTTCTGCAGAGCTGCTTAACTTGGATTTTGTACCTAAGATACCTTCAGCGTTGCTTCAAAACGCAGTGTTCTTTACTCTGAGGCCGAGTACGCTCTTGGGTTCGCCAAGGACGAGCTGCATTTCACCCGCCTGCCCGACCTTCCCACCTTCCTTCATGGCCACACTGGGTTGGCCTGGCTGGAGGAGGGGAAAACAATGCAGTTGCCACCTGGCCAAGAGCATCTCTTTCTGATGGATGTGAAGTGAATCTTCAAGGGAGACGTGTGCTGGGTTCGGAGCGCGCAGGCGGGAGCAGCTGCCTCCCCACCGCTCCTGGGTTACCCCGGGGACACGTGGGCTGCGTTACGCTGACTGCTGGAGGCAGTCCCAGCATGAATTCTGAGCCCAGGAGTCACAGGTGACGCTTTTCATAGAAAGCCAGGTTGGAAGGGACCTCAAGGATCATCTGCTCCAGCCTTTTAAGTAAGAAAAAAAAAAAAAATAATAACTGGTTTAAGTGAGCTGGCCCAGCACCCTGTCAAGTTGAGTCTTAAAACTGCCCAGTGTAGGGGAGTCCACCTCTTCCCTTGGGAGACTTTTCCAATGTTTAGTTGTTCTCATTGTAAAGAATTTTCTTCTGGACCCCAACCGGAATCTCCCCTGGAGCAACTTGCAGCCATTCCCCCTTGTTTTCTCCGTGTGACTCCTCGTAAAAAGGGAATCTCCTTCCTCTTGGGAGCCACCCTTCAAGTGCTGGTACATGGTAATAAGGTGCCCCCTGAGCCTTCTCTTCTCAAGGCTGAACAAGCCCGGATTTCTCAGCCTGTCTTCAGATGGCAGCTCTTCCAGTCCCCTGATCATCCTCATGGCCCTTGCCGATGGAATTGGCCAGGCAAAGCCTCTGTCAGGGGGCAGAAAACTGCTGAGTCTGCAATTTTCTTGGACTGCTGTTGGTGGAGAGAGGGGGAAGAGGAGCTGAGGCACTATTTCACAGCCCCGTAGCTTCATGAGTTAATATCTGTAGGATCATGAAACGGAGTCGTAGTCGACGCCGAGGAAAGTCTGGGGGGGAATGGGGGGAGTTGTAATCCTGTCTTCTGATGAGAGGATAGCACAGAAAGGGAAGCTCAGCGCTAGAGCTCGTGCTGTAGAGGTCTGCTCCTTTGCTGCATAAATCCTGGTAGTTCCGATCTCTGTCAAGGAGATTTAGTTCAAATTCAGCCTCTGCCGTGAATTTTTTGCCAGCTTTTCTTTTGATCTAGTAATTCACCCCCCCGAGACCTTCAGTTTGATCGTCTCTCAAATCCAACCAATTCCTGTTCAGTGAGGGGACTGTTTCTCCAGCACAAAGCCGACCCTGCCTTAATCCCAGGGAAGCCGGCGATGAGATGCCGAAAGGAGCCAACGGAGCTTTGTCAGCAACGAGGGGAAGGAACAGGCTTAGTCAGGCTCCTCGATCCTCTGCCCGCCCCCCTGCCAGCTATTAGCTGCACCTTGGGCTCAAAGGATGAGATTTTTCTAAAGAAATTTGAGATGGCAAAGAGCTGGGATCCTGATTCCGAGCTGAACATCTCCACGTTACTGCCGGTGGGAAGAATTGGGCACCTCCAGGGGTAATTCATCCCACCTGCCTCAGATGCCCGTGGTAGGCTGAGGGGCTGGCTCCAGCCCTCTTCAATATATTCATCCGTGACTTGGATGAAGGGCTAGAGGGCACTGTCAGAGAGTTTGCTGCTGATACGCAACTGGGAGGAGTGGCTGACACACCAGAAGGCCGTGCTGCCGTCCAGTGTGACCTGGACAGGCTGGAGAGCCGGGCGGGGAGAAATCCAATGAAGTTCAGGAAGGGCAAGTGGAGAGTGCTGCAGCTGGGGAGGAGCAACCCCCTGCACCAGCACCGGCTGGGGGCTGATCTGTTGGAAAGCAGCTGTGAGGAAAAGGACTTGGGAGTCCTGGTGGACAGGAGGATGACCAGGAGCCAACAATGTGCTCGCGTGGCCGAGAAAGTCAGTGGTTTCCTGGGCTGCATTAAGAAGAGCGTGGCCAGCAGGTCGAGGGAGGTTCTCCTCCCCCTCTACTCTGTGCTGATGAGGCCTTGCCTGGAGTACTGGATCCAGTTCTGGGCTCCCCAGTTCCAGAAGGACAGGGAACTACTGGAGAGAGCCCAGCGCAGGACCACTAAGTTGATGGGAGGAGTGGAGCATTTTCTGTATGAGGAGAGGCTGAGGGAGCTGAGGCTGTTTAGCTTGGAGAAGAGGAGGCTGAGGGGGGACCTCAGCAACACATCAATATCTAAAGGGTGGGGGTCAGGAAGATGGGGCCAGACTCTTCTCAGTAGCATCCAGTGACAGGACTTGGGGCAGTGGGCATAAGCTGCAAAGTAAAAGGTTTAAACTCAAAGAAAAACTTTACAGTGAGAGTAACAGAGCCTGGACCAGGCTGCCCAGAGAGGTTGTGGAATCTCCTCTTAAAGACTTTCCAACCCCCCCTGGATCTGTTCCTGTGTGGCCTGCCCTGGGTGATCCTGCTCTGGCAGGAGGGGTGGACTAGATGGTCTCCAGAGGTCCCTTCCAACCTCTGGCATTCTGTGAATCTGCAGATCTGTGAGTGTCCTGCTGGGTATGTCCGTGTCCCTCCGCTGGCTCCAGGTAGACGGGGCTCACGCTGGGCCCTGCGCTGGAGTTCAGTGGTGGAAACAAGCGCACGGGAGCAAACAGGAGCTGAGAGGTACCTGGAGCTGGACAGTACACACAGCGTCAGGTTATTTTACGGCGATATTTTTGTTCATTAACTCTCTGATCTTTCCACATGCTGCCATCTGTAGAAAGCACACATTGTACATATGGGATTTTTATTCACGCTGTCAGGGGGAGCTGGATTATTTCCAGGTGGATCAGCTCCTTCCCTTCAATATTCAGGAAAAAATATGGCGTTCGGTGGCACGTTCTTGTTGGAGTTTCAAAACAACGTGCCTTTCGCTGTTGTTTTTCTACATTTCTGTTTTCTAAACATTGCTTTTCATCACCCTTATATTCTTTGTTCTTCTCCCATGATCTGCATCGTTCACATCCCTGCTGGAACCGCTGTTGGCAATAGAGCCGGTGACATAAAGATAGGACCAATTTGAGAGTGAGCATCAGGTCAGACTGAGCCAGCCCACGGATGGGTGCCAGAGGTGCCCAGTCTGGCTTTGTTAGACTGAGGTTGCCCAGCAGTCTAAGGAATTCAGAAGACCCCAGAGCATCTGTCCAGGTGGGAAAAGGAAATGACCATGTGTTTCAGGAGGAACTGTTACTCATGCAGGAATGCATCAATTGGGAAGTTTGTGATTCTGTGGTGACCGCGCTCCAAGGCTAAACCATTTGGGGCATTAAGAAAAGGAGCTGTGGAAATACCAGGCAATCCACGGGTGAACCTCGTGAGAAGGTGCGTAGCTTCCCTATGCAGCGCAGAGCCACAAAGGTGATGAAGGGAGTGGAACATCTCCCTGCTGAGGAAAGGCTGAGGGAGCTGGGGCTCTTTAGCCTGGAGAAGAGGAGCCTGAGGGGTGACCTCAGGAATGTTTATCAATATGGAAAGGGCAGTGTCAGGAGGATGGAGCCAGGCTCTTCTCAGTGGCACCCAATGACAGGACAAGGGGCAATGGGTGAAACTAGAGCAGAGGAGGTTCCGTGTAAGCACAAGGCAACACTTTTTCCCAGTGAGGGTGACAGAGCCTGGCCCAGGCTGCCCAGAGAGGTTGTGGAGTCTCCTTCTCTGGAGACATTCAAAACCTGCCTGAACATGTTCTTGTGTGGCCTGTCCTGGGTGATCCTGCTCTGTCAGGGGGGTTGGACTCAATGATCTTTTGAGGTCCCTTCCAACCCCTACAATTCTGTGGTTCTGTGATCCTGGAAATGAGAACAGTGATGGGAATGGGTTCTTCAGGGCACCTCTGAGACAAGGTGAGCAGCAAGACACTGACAGCCATTGTCTGCTCGGCTTCTATCCTCTTGCAGTGAGCATTCAGTGGTACTGCTGGGAGGCCACCACTTTTCCCACCCAACGGTGACACAGAGGAGCAGTCGTCTTGACAAAATTTAAACAGAAATCTTTCTAGTAAGATGGAGGAGAAAACAATGACCAAGACAGCTTTGGTGAAGTCCAGAAGTCTATGTGTTGATAAATGACTTCAGAAAGTGCACTGCACAGACACAGAATCCTAATTCCCAGGGGGGAGCCGATGATCATGACTTCACAGGTTGTTGCTGGCGGGGCACAGCCCGTCGATTTTTCTCTTTTATGATTCTCAGGAACGCATCCGTCAGGAGAAAAATCCTTTCTAAATGTTGAATTTATTTGATGGGCAGCCAAGTGCCAGTGCCACGTTGGCTGAAGCACCGGGGCTCCGTAGCTAATATAGAGGTGAACAAAAGCTTCCTGCTCTGTTTCCTCCTTTCTGCTGGAGACAACTGGTTGAGCTGTGGACAGCCTCTGTTCGTTCAGAACATTCTTCTTGGCTCGGGGAGGGGATCAATTCCGGTCTGCTGTCCTTCATCCTGGCTCTTCCAGGAATTAGTAGAGAAACTTTCTGGTGCTTGACTGTGGGCCTCTTCAAGATAATTTTAGGTGATTAAATGGTAGATGAGCAGTTGCTTCTGATTATTCAGACCTTCTGGCACTGCTCTGGCTGGTATTCTTCAAACGATACCCTTGGGGATGAGGAATAATGTTGGCATCGCCGTTGCCTTCACTGCTGGTTTTGCTGAATTAATAGCTCTAGTTTTAGACTGGTGGACACAAAAAGCGCTCTGCCTTGAGGAAAATGGTCTTTAAACCCCAAGATTGTTTGTTCATTGGGGCGTAGCGTCCAAAAGCCTGGAGAAAACAGCGCTGACGAGCTGTCCATCAGCGCTCTGCTCGTGCTGTCCTGTTGGGGGGCTGGACAGGAGGACATAGCGTAAGGTCCAGCCCAGCTCAGTCCAGCGGCACGAGGGGAATGCCTTCAGCCTGGTGCTGTGGTGGCCTCCCCACCGCTCACTGCTAAGAGATCTGATAAGCTGGACATGCTGCTCTACCAGCTGAATGCATCCAAAATTTGTGATTCAAAAATTCTAAAATGTGCTTTAACAGATCATAAGTTTAATTTTTCTGTCAGTTGATTTTTCAGTGGTCGTTGGACATTTTTCTCCTTCACCTTCTCCTTCTTGTCTCTGGTCACCCGTGTACATTTTTTTTCTTTTCTGATCTGGGTGGGCTGTGAGAAGCTTGTCTCTTATAAAGGAAAGCGGAGACTTCTGTGTGCACAGAGAAATGAGGGACCGAGGAAGGATGATATGTATCATCATCAGGAGACTTGTAAGAAAATAACGGGAGCTGACAGTGGTGGATTCAAGAAAGATGTTCACAGATAAATAACAGCAACAACTTTATTAGATCTACTGACTTAGAAATAAGCAGAGATCTGTTTTCCCACCCAGGAGATGACACACTTTATGTCATCTCCCAGTTCCGTGTACACACGGCTGCCTGTCAGCACTGAGGAGAAGCTCATCTCTCTGCCTTCCACCTTTTTCAGCTGGGCTTCTTTGGTTCGTGCATTTCCAAGCCCGGAGAAACTTTGGCATTAGCTCCATCAAAAGCTGGGGTAGGATGGATGAAGAGCACAGCCAAGGGTGCTGAACCACAAGCCCAGATCCTACTGCTGAATGGGTTCTCAGTCCAGCCCAGCCCGGACAGTGCAAGGAAGGGACTGTGGTTCCCTCCTGTCCCGCTCAGTGCTCTGAGCTCACACACAGAACTCGCTGCTAATCAGTCAAGTCCTAGATCTGTGCTCAAGCCGATGTTCTATTAAATCACAGTTGTAGGACAAAATGAAATCTCAGCTCAGTGTGAGCCAGAGCTGAATTCTCTGTTTCAGAAAGATCAGAACCTCAGGCTGTTTTTTTAATAGTTCTTGTTGCTGCTGCTTCGAAAATCTTTGAAGCGAAAAGTCAGTCACCTGTCATCCTCCTTGGGCAAGACCCTTTCCTTCTTGCTGTTTATAAGATCGATTTCTCAAGGCCTCTGAATTTCTGAATCATCCTTTTTATACTTGAAACGTGCTCTTCTCCTCCCCCAAAACTGTCAGGTAAATGAAATTATCTTCATTGTGTGGATAGGAAAAGAAGCTAAAAGTTGTTCAACTATTGTAGAAATCGGTGTTTTATTTATTGTTGCATTGTCGCCATGAGGCCAGGTCTGTACCTTAGATTGGACATTAGGAAGAAGTTCTTTACTCTGAGGGTGGTGAGACACTGGAACGAATTGCCCTGAGAAGTTGTGGAGCCTCATCCCTGGAACTGTTTGAGACCAGGCTGGATGAGGCTCTGAGCAACCTGCTCTAGTGGGAGGTGTCCCTGCCATGGCAGGGGGGTTGGAACGAGATGATCTCGAAGGTCCCTTCCAACTGAAGCCATTCTGTGATTCTGTGGTTCTATACTGGCGGGAGCAGTAAGTTTCTTAAATATGTAGCTTGAACACGGCAAAGGTGTTATGTTTAGGTACTGTGTCTGTGTTGTCTGGCACTGCATTCCTTGGGTCCCTCACCCACTGGACTCTGGGATCATTCTGTTCCATCCCTTTCTCTCTCTCAGCTCCTTTACATAAACTTGACCAGCACAGGATGGAAAGCTTGTGAGATTTCACAGTCACACTTTTTAGCCCCACGGGGTTAGCCTGAAGAAGAAACTGTTCTTGAAAGGAGTAGAACTTCAGCCTTTTTTTTTAAAAAACTGTTTTTTTTCACTAAAAAGCCTCAAAACCCAGGGAAACGTGCCCGGCAGAGTCAGCAGGATGTGCTGACCTTGGGCTTCAAAGAGAATTTCTCTGCAGGGTCCTTCCAGGGTGTGCAGAGAGGGGCATGGCAGGACTTCCCAGTTTGTGATGGTGTTTTCACCACTCATTGCAGGCCTGCAGTAAAAAGGGTGTGAAATGAATCAGAGTATAACCATCATAAATAATTTCTGGCGGCTCCTTTCAGACGCTCCCAAGTTCATGGCATATCCTGAGAATTCTCCAGCTTGTTTAGATTTGCCTTGTGTGTTGAGTTCTGTGTTCGGTTACTTAAGGGCAACCTCTGGAGTTGGGTAGTAAAGAGAATAAAGTAACATGCACCTTGATCTTGTGCCCAGGTAACCGGAATATCTCAACTTACTCTGCCTTCAGATGTGTTACAAATACTGATTAATCCTCACTTCAGCATGAGGGGGTAAAATACTATCAACCTCATTGCTCAGGTGAGAGCAAAAAAAAATTTAAATTCTATGAAACTGCCCCAAATGACTCACTCCAAGGATTTCCAGCTGGCCTCTGGAGCTGGAAGACCTCGGTGCTGTGAGTCCTGACTCTCTGTGCTGGCAGCTAAGGAGGGACGGGTATTTTGGAAAGTCTGAACAGGGAACTAGGGTTCCCTCTCCCACAGCTTTTCAATGGGAGAGAAGAGAGACGTGAAAGGGACGAGCGAATTGAAGTGTCCAGCTTTTAAGGAATTGAAATCACTCACTTTCTAAATTTCCACTCACTCTCTGTGGTTTCCTTAAACTTTCCGACTCAAATCTTTCAAAGCAACCGCGTTACACTCTGGGTATCCACCCGGTGAAGTTAGTTTCCTGCTGATATCCCCACAGAGGTCCACAGCTCCTTAGCTCAAAACCATTGTTACTTAAGAGCCATAGAAAGACCTTTTAGAAATAATTAAGCAGGGAAAAGGGAGAAAGGAAGCCAAAGTCTTGGAGAGCCTGGCAGACCACGGCCTCGGTGCCGTTCATCTACCTGATTTTATAGCCTTGCTTAATTAATGATGAGCCGTGATGTTTGATGAAGCCGTGAATCGATCTGGGATGACAGACGGGTAGGGATGGATCAAGTGGAAGATAAATCTCCTTGAGTGGCAGCGCTCAAAGCGGAAGGAGCTCTTCCCTTTCTCCACCCTTGGTGTCCTTGCCGGCTGCCATCCAGGGGCTGGCTTTGATCTGCTGGAGGTGACAGTAGAAAGGCCTGATAAGTAAGTGAAGGGGAAGATTCTTCGCGATCTCTGGGCTGTGTGGGGAGGAGCGGGGCTGGCTTGGGGAGCCACTGCCTGGTTTTGTGCCGTTAGCTCTGAGGTCTTAGCCGTCAGTGAGAAGGAGATGCTGTATCAGAGGAAAACAGGCGTCTGGCAGATTTGGCTCAGGCGCTATCAAAGCAGTTTGTTTCAAGACCAGGGCTCTTTCATTTTAAGAAAGTATTATTGCTGCGAGAGTCTAAGAATTCAGAGCAATCAAACAGCGTTTCTCAGTCTTCTCTCCAGCAGTGTTTGCTGGCAGAGACTTAATCACGTTGTGTTTTATTAGGTTGTCTTAGTGTGACTCTTCAAAGTGAAATGTACCACCTCTAAACCCCAGAAAATGCGAATAAGATGCCGAATTTCTGAATGCCACTCTTTTGGGAAAAGATGGTATAAAAGCCAAGTCAGCTTCTTCAATTTAGAAGAGAGAATGGAACCAGCAAATGGAGTCCCTGGTTATAAATGGGTTAAAAAAGCTGAAGTTCCAGCTTCCATTTTTAGCTGTAGGAGCCGGACCATCTCACTCGGAGTTTTATGTGAATCATTTGGCTTGTTGGAGGAAGCGCTTGTGAAACTCTCGATCGTATAAAGCAGAACTTGAACAAAGTGTCTGTAACATCTCTTTTTTCTGTAAAATTTCTCAACTAGAACACAGTTCTGACAAATCCAGAGATAGCTGAGGGAAAACCAGGAGCAGGTGACTGTACTTAGGAAGTCAAAGCAAGAACTTGGGGAATGAGCTGAGGGGAAACGATCTCCGGAGAGCGTCTGCGTTCGGCAGCCTGAGTCCCCGCAGAACGGCCGCATTATTCCGCAATAAAAATAAACGATTGGATATTTTCTTTGCCGCTCCAGATTGTGGTGAATCACTCCAGAGAGCCCACTTGCCAGACCTCACAGAATGACCCCTCTCCAAAAAGCCCTGTTACTCTGCCTGGTCTGAGCAGAGACTTCAATTAGTTCAGGGCCCTTTTGCAGCTTCGTAGTTAACTGCAGGTCTCCGCTGTTTCTGTCTTGCAGGCTCTGTAGATGTAGAGCTGATATTCTGAGAAATGTTACTGTGGCCTAGAGCTCGATGCCGGCCCCTTCCTGCTGCTGATAAATACGGGAGAGTCTGTGCTCTGTCCTATAAATGCTCCTCGTTGGGGAGGTGGTGAGAGGAGATGGGGATGCAGAGTTAAAGGGAAATCTCTCTCTAGTAATGTACCAAATGTCTCTCCAACACGTAGTTTTAGCCGGCAAGTTGTGAGCTACTTCAGGCAGAGCTTCTGTCAGTGTTCATAGAATGATGGGATGGCTTCAGCTGGAAGGGACATTCAAGATCATCTCATTTCAACGCCCCTGCCACGGGCAGGGACACCTCCCACTAGAGCAGGTTGCTCAGAGCCCCATCCAGCCTGGTCTCAAACCCTTCCAGGGATGAGGCTCCACAACTTCTGGGGGCAGCCTGTTCCAGGGTCTCACCACCCTCATGTTACGTGGACGTTTGTGCTGGGAGACAGTCACCCACCCATGGAGCAGCACAGTCCACCAAGAGAGGCTGGTGCCAGGAGTGGAGAAGTGTGTGGAATGCAGAGTAACGTACAGCCTGGGTGAGACAGGGAGAGCTGGTGGCCAAAGGAAAGATGAAACCAGTGTCTTTCTTAATGCACTTGTATTTTGAAAGGTTTTCCTGAATATTTTTCGTTGAGTATTTTAATATTTAATTAAAAGCATCATCGTAATAATAACAACGGCAAGATGGGGCTTTTTTTTCCAGCTGACTTGGTAATAACTCTGTCCTCAGCTAATAAACTTGAGTGCTGAATATTCCAGCACCGCCTTTTAGAATTTATTTTGTCTATGATATGGTTATTGCATCCCATAAACAAGAAGCATCCTCAAGTTACCATTGTAATAAAACTGTTACAATGCACTGCTTTTTATACAGGAATTACGGAATCCGCTTTCGAATGACGGAAAATTTATAGGTTTGGTTCACAGATTTCTATGCAGGTGTTTTGCTGTCATTTCCAAGTGCAAAACTATTGGAGTTTGGATCTGGGAACACACGTTCCTGTGCCATCTTGGGCTCGTACTAGGTGGATAAATAAAGTATAGGCTACAGAGTTTGCTGGGTAATTTTGAATCCTTTAGAGAGGAAGCCTTGGTTTAGAAATAATGGAGATCATTATTATTTCCTGAGTAAACAGCAGATTGCCTCCATCTAGGCTTGCTGCCTTCCAGTCAGGACGTCTGGAGAAAAAGTAGAACTGAGGTTGAGCATCTGGGTCTCAGGGTCTGGAGCAGGAGTGTGGTGAGGAGCGGCTGAGGGAGCTGGGCTTGTTCAGCCTGGAGAAAAGGAGGCTCAGGGGAGACCTTCTGGCTCTCCACAACTCCCTGACAGGAGCTTGGAGCCAGGGGTGGTCGGGCTCTGCTCCCAAGGAACAAGCGACAGGGTAAGAGGAACCGGCCTCGAGTTGCTAAAAGGGTGGTTTACGTTGGAGCTGAGGAACAATTTCTTCACAGAAACGATTATTAACCCCTGGCCCAGGCTGCCCAGGGCAGGGCTGGAGTCCCCCTGATCCCTGGAGGGGTTTCCAAGACGTGGAGCTGTGGTGCTGAGGGACAGGGCTCAGTGGTGCCCTGGCAGGGATGGATTAGTGGTTGCACTCGATGATCTGAAGGGCGTCTTCCAACCAAAACGATTCAATGATTCTATGATATGTTGAATGTTTTCCCTACACTTTCCAAAGTGGGTGCTAATGGTGTAGCTGTGACAAGCACAGTGGCTTTATTGCCCCACATGGCTTTTGTTTAAAGCCAACTGGGAAAGAGAGAGAAGGGAAAAAGTGACCGGTGGTGAAATGAAGGTGGTTGGTGAGGCAGAAAAGTGCCTCGTGGTGGAGGGTGGAAGAGCAGCGACAGTGCAGAAACCCCAGAGAGCTTTGCAACCTCATTGCTCTGAACCCCCAGCCTTTCAGAGCCTCCACACCAGAGGCCAAACGGTGGCAGGACTCGGCCAGATGAGCGAGCCTTCCCAGTAGCACTGGTGTGAACGGCAACATGGAAGGCTGCGGAATTTCGTGCGCTGGGACAACCTCCCCCACACCACCATCCCGCTTCCAGGGGATCCAAGCGTGAGAGGCGGAGCGTGCGTGCTGCTTCCGACACCCTGGGCCGGGAGCAGCCAGGAGCTCTTGTCAGCTCACTGCTTGGCACGAAACCCTGGAGCATCGCTGATTCCTCCGTCAGCCGCTGATGAGACCGAGGGGTAACTCGCTCTCGGCGTGTTTCATCTGCGTGAGGTAATTATTTTGCAGAGAAGTGCTCCAGAGGGAGAGGAAATCTCTGTCTGCTGCTGAAGGAGAAGAGTGTGGAGGGACAGTGGGAGCCTCAACTGCATTAACCTTTCCACCCAAGACTGCTTGAGTGACATTTGATGAGTCACCACAACTCGCCGTGAACTCCAAAGTGGTTTGGAGAGTACAACCGAACCGAGCAAACAGCAAATCAAAGAGGGTCAAAGAGAGTTGCAAACGGGAAAGTTTTGTCTGTGAGGGCACCCCAGGGAAGTCGTTAGACCAAACCTTTTGGGTGGGCCGGAGCTGATGGCGTCAGTGCTTTTGTGAATGGCCTCAATTCTTTGGTCCCAGCCCTCGTGCCGCCGGTGCACACGCAGTGACTTTGGGGTCGAGTCAGCCCCCTGGTATTCAAATCGCCTTCCGAAGTCACAGTGTTATCCATTTGCTTTGCAGTTGGACACAATGCTTTTCTCCTACTTTTTTTTTTGGTATAAAATTGCCTTTTGTGGAAAAAAAAAATAAAAAAAATCATGATAACCAAAAGCTAGGGCAGAGGGGGAAAAAAATTGAAGGTTTTATTTTTCTTTCCATTTTCCCTCCTCTGCAGCCTCTGCCTGTCACTTTCTGTCCACTTCGAATGGGAAAAAGGTGCCAAGGACCTTAGGACATTAGGATTCTGACATTAGGATTCTGTGATATTAGGATTCTATAATATTAGGATTCTCTGTTTCTGATTTTGTGATATGATTCTAGGATTCTAGGATTTTATGTTTCTAGGATTCTAGGATTTTATGATTCTATGATTGTGTGATTCTATAATTCTGTGATTCTGTGGTTTGGTCTTGTCGTCTCTTTGCCGTGTCAGTGCATTGTGTGTGGATGGGCCGTCCGGGTGGGTGTTGGGAAGCTGTCAGGTGTTAGAGGTACAGCTTTGGAACTAAAAACCCCGGGGTATTCATCCTTGAAGAAAGACTCACCCAAGTGGCTACCAGCTACCTAAAGAGGATTTATTTTTCTATTCAAAACCCACCGTGTCTCTCCTGCAAGCACCGCATAAACCAGCAGCCTGGCCACGCACCGCCTGCCTTTACAATGTTTTCCTGGGGTGCTTCACGCCAGACCATAGAGAGGCCAAACAGGAGAAAACCCACGTGGTGTGAAGGCCACAGCTGCAGGCGGCAGAGCGGGCACGACGCAGACGTGGAGGGATTTTGGATCGGGATAATAAAATCCAATACGCTCCATCCCATGGGTGGGTTTTTTAAGGACAGGAGAGTTGTGGTCCGGTGAGGAAAGTCTGGGATGGGGAGTTGAAAGGCCCGGTTCCTGTCACAGAATCCCAGAATGGTCGGGGTTGGAAGGGACCTCTGGAGATCATCGAGTCCAACCCACCTGCCAGAGCAGGAGCACCCAGAGTCAGCCTTGTGGAAACGCTTTTGGACTTGGTTTTCTCTCTCCTGTACAAGGGTTAGTGCTGTTTAGTCTCCTTTGAGAGGGAGCAATGAAAACCAGAGTATAATTTAGGGCTTGGAGGAAAGAATCAATCAATAGTTCACAGCAATGTGCCAGGATTCCTTCAGTGGAGATTTCAAATGTCATTTTGCACTTTTTTTTTTGTTGTGTTCCACAAAATAAGGGAGAAATGAACTTGAGCAGCAACTTCAGGAGCGCTGATCTGCTGCTATCGTTATTTTCATTAGCCTTGTAATTTGATTGGTAGCAATTTTATTTAGTGAGCGAAATGAGAGAGAATTAAAAAAAAATCAATTCAAAATGGAAATAGTGATTTCATTTCATAATTTCAAAATTCTCCTGAAAATATATGGCTTATGTCTGACGTTACCTCTGAGAGGACTGAAACGTTTCGTTAGAAATTGTACCTTTGCTGATCAGAAAATTTATGAAACGCATTAATCTGCTCCTTCCAGCGAAACCACCCCTTCCCTTGGGAGCTGTGGCTGTTGAGGACGGCAGGCTGCCCTGCCCTCAGCGGTGTTTCGTGTCGGCCCCAAGAAGCGTTCCCTGGCTGTGGGTGTGCTCAGACGCACCCGTACACCACGGGAAAGGCTCTTCCGCCCCCTCCATCTGCACACAGGAAATAGTCGGAGAGAAACCAAGAGCTGGCTCCGTCCGTATCTGGCCGCACACGTAGGGATGGGGACGTCGTCCCTGATGTGAGGGGCATCAGAGCCTGTGTTGCACTCTTCAGGGAATCATAGATTGGTTTGGGCTGGAAGGGACCTTCAAGATCATCTTGTTCCCACCCCCCTGCCATGGGCAGGGACACCTCCCACCAGAGCAGGTTGCTCAGAGCCTCATCCAGCCTGGTCTTGAACATTTCCAGGGATGGAGCATCCACAGCTTCCCCATGGCAACCTGTTCCAGGATTTTACCATCCTCAGAGTGAAGAACTTTCTAATTTCTAACCTAAATCTTCCCTCTTCGAGCTTGAAACCATTACCTCTTGTCCTATCACTACAAGCTCTTGCAAACAGCCCCTCCCCAGCTGTCCTGTAGCCCCTTCAGATGCTGGAGGCCGCTGTCACCTCTCCCCAGACCCTTCTCTTCTCCAGGCTGAACAGCCTCAACACCCTCAGCTTGTCCTCCCAGGAGAGGTGCTCCAGCCCTCCCATCATCCTTATGGCCTCGTCTGGACCCTCTCCAACAGATCCATGTCCTTCCTGTTCTGGAGGCTCCAGAGCTGGATGCAGAGCTCCAGGTGGGGCCTCTCTTCATCTCCTCCATAAAGTATCACGGCCAGGTTGCTGGCCCCAGTCCGTGCCGTGCCCTTGCAGGCCGAGACAGGAGCTCCCTGGCACGAAGGTTATTCCTCTGTTGGTGCCCAGACGGTGCCAAGAGCAACTGCACATGGACACGCCGCTGGAGCTCCTGCCTGTACCATCGTAGCTGGGATGCTGATGATGGCCTTGGTGTAGTTCCACCCGCCTTGTTGGCCTAGAGGAGCCTGGATGATGAGACATCCGTC
The DNA here is from genome assembly GCA_013396935.1 of Baryphthengus martii. Lineage (NCBI taxonomy): Eukaryota > Metazoa > Chordata > Aves > Coraciiformes > Momotidae > Baryphthengus > Baryphthengus martii. The sequence continues at coordinate 56,537 of VWZK01016767.1, read as the reverse complement.
TGTGGTTTAGACAGTATTCCTGGTTCTGGAATTACTGCTGGGTGATTTTTATTCAAGTGAACTCGTTTCTCCTGACACTTGCTACCTGCTTAAAGTGTATGGGCAGCTGGTTAAAAGCGTTTGAGTATCTGAATACGAATGATACACATCTGGGAGGAGCAGTTGATGCACCAGAAGGTTGTGCTGCCATTCAGAGAATCACAGGATCACAGAATTGCCTAGATTGGAAAAGATCTCGAAGAACACCGAGTCCAGAGCGCAACAGGCTGGAGAAACGAGCGGAGACACCTCGCCAAATTCACCAAAAGAAGGTTCATTTGGCCGTTCCTGAGCCACGTTCTTGTCAAAGAAGTGCATGTGGGAGAGTTGGAATAAGGGAGCAGGACAGGCCCTAGGAAAACAAAGTGAGATGAGAGTTTTGGGTGTCCCGATGCCCGCAGTGGAACGCTGCCCACGCTGGGCCCCAGCATTGAGAGGGCAGTGGAGGCACCAGGCGCTGCAGATGAACTGTGTCAGGCTGATACTGCTACAAATCACCAGAGCTGCCCTCCCACCACCTGTGAGATGATGAAAAGCTCCAAATTGATTTATCACGTGGTGATCCATCTCTCCTCCCTTGCTCTTCAGCACGTAAATCACTGGAGCCGTGCAATGGAAGATGCTGCTTCCCTGCTCAGAGCCGTTCACGGCCGCTCCGGACACATCCACCACCGAGATCAGCAGGTGTATCAACAGCCTGCTCGGGGCAACCCACTGCCTCCTCCCTCCTGCTGCACCTCCTGTCACTTTTCCCACTTTCTCATACACCCCCCCACCCCGAGTTTATTGTAGATTGGAGGAGTTAACAGCAGTAGATCAGCTCCAGGAAGAAGGATGGTGACAGTTTGTTGTTCCAGTGACGGCACTGGAAAGCCTCCGAGCAGCAGGTGTGTGCACAGTGGGGTTATCGAAGAATTTAGCAACTACCACATTCCCTTCTTCCCAGGTCCCCCATCAGCTCAGTCATTATGTGTTCCTGCACAGCTTTGTCTGCCCGTATAGGTATAAAAATGTGTCCCTTGGAGGGGGGATTCCTCTGCCCTACGTTATGGGTTTAGTTTTTCGGGGTGTAAACAGGAGCTGATCACCATCAGCTGGTTGTAGTCAGTGGGAAGAAAGAGGCTCGTACAGTGGGGAGTTGTTCCCACACTCAGGCAGTCGCCTCAGCTGGGTCAAAATAATTTCCTTTTCAAGATGCCCCTGAGTTCAGGGGAAGCCTGGAGTACCCAACAGGTAGAGACATGTCCTTGGGAGACACCTGAAATGAGAGGAGATGAATTCTGATTATTTTCTGCATGTTTTGCTTGGACTTCACGTGTCATTTTCTTACCACGTTCTTCAAGGAGAATGAAAACCCACCCAAGGAGCCCTCCACCTGCTGAAGGGCGGGTGAATAATGATTTCAGTCCTGCCAGCTCCTTGCTCTCCTGAAGGCAGTGATGGGAAGGAGGTTGCCAGCTGCCTAATTTTGCTTCCCACTTAATAAATGGTAAATGGTACTTAGATAGATGCTGCTGTGCCTTGGGTTAGTCTTTGGAGGCTGTCGTCTCTTTGTTAGTGGATTCCGATGTCCAGCCTTGTCTGTCAGCAGTGACTGTCCCAGAAGGGAATTCAACTGTTGCTGCAAAGCCTCCTGAAGTTTGAAAGGCAAGTGCTGTGCTTTCAACAAACCCATCTAGCACCGGGGCTGCAGCACCGCGGGATGTGATTCATATCAGTTCTCATTAATTGGAAAAAAAAAAAAAAAATCAGCTTTGAAAACACTAGGGAAAAATATTAATCAAAGAATCATTTCAAAATGGTGCTGCAAAACAAATCTAAACCATTTGTCTGCTGAGTGCTGTTTGACCAGTTTGAGTGATCAGCTGCAAATGTACAGGTTGTAATAATTATTCACAACTGTAGGAACAAACGGTGAGGACCATCGGCGTGGCTGAGGAGGCGGTGACGGTGCAGAAGGGTTGTATTTCTTCTGTGTGTTTCCTTTGAGGATCTCACAAGCTCACCCGGTGAGCAGTCGCTTGGCTCTGGCTGCTGGGACACGCGGCACGGACCTGGGACGGGCGGTGCACGGAGATCACGGAATCACAGAATGTCTTTGGTTGGAAGAGACCTTCAAGATCATCAAGTCCAACCTTGATGATGGGGAAGAATCAAACTGCTTACCCAACAAACCTCTGAAAAAAAGGCTGGAATCCTTCTGTGCCGGGTCAGGTTTGCCCAGGCATCCTGCATTCTCTTCTGCCTCTCTTAATCGGACTGGCTGGCTGGGGAGCAACACAAACCACCAGGATTTCTACCGTGCCCCAAAGAGTCCAGTTTACTGGCAGATGGTTTGCAGGCAGAATGGGTCAAAATACTTAGCAGAGCTGATGGGTGGGAAAAGCGGCTTCTCTGTGTTATTTATGTCAGTAAAAGCCCTTTGGAGCCATGAGCTTCATGGTCCTGAGCTGGTATCAGCTTCATTCTTACCCACGTTAAAAGCGTAGTCATTGCCGGGTGCTCCCCGTGTGCAGCGGCAAGAGAAGGAGGGATCTCGAGAGAGGGCCTGAAACACCCCTGGGTGCTCCCCTTCGGGGTCACCTGTCGGTGTGGTACCAACGCCAGCTCAGCTGGTGGTTTCAGGGTTCTCTTTACCACCCTTGGTGGCAGAGCATGGAGGTGCCCGGCTCGCTTGGGTCCATGAAGCCAACCTCCACCCCAGGGACGGTAGAGAGATTTAGGGTGGGGGAAAAAAATTCTGTTATTCAGCCGCTCCTGTGGAATCGGTTGTTGTTCCAGTCAACCGCCACTCGGCAACAATAGCGGGTGCGACGGCAGCTGGATGTATTGTGTCAAAGAAAGACACCTTCCTTTATTAACTCCGAGATAATCTCTGACTTTACCCTTCAGAGACATGTATTAATATGCTACTTGGAAAGACAGAAAGAAAATCAATAGAGCGGAAAGCTCGGCGTGGTGGTTGTGGCAGCCAAGAAGGATTCATTTGCCTTATGACGCTTTGTTGTGACAGATGGTTACTTTGTGCCGTTCGGAGGAGGCCCATCCAGCAAAATTAAGATCTTTATTGGGAGAAGCCGTGACAGATTTCGTGAGGGCAGCAGTTTTAGGAGAAGCATCCAACAAAGAGATGCAGCATTTGCAGCACCTTCTCCTTGCCGTTACAAACGGCGGCAGCTTGTGGCTGTTCATTTGCTCCGTAGCTCTTTCCTTGTGCTTCAAGTCCCTGTAAACAGTGGCCATGGTGGCAATAGCAGGAGTTGATCGAATCCAATTCAGTTCCTGTCGCTTGATGAGTTACCGCTTCTCCGCCAGACCTCGCTGAGCGGCCCCGTCCGTGCTCCAGTCGTTGCAGTTCCAAAGTGAAATCCGCTGATCGAACCCATTGCTCGTTAAACCGGGCTGACCGGATTGCCTCTCGCTGTCCCTACATCTTGGCTTTGGTTTCATGAATGACCTGAGCTGGCCTTTCTTTAATGGAGCAGAGAGACCAGCATCCTTCTCTGGACCCGCCGTCTGTTGTCTCCCTTCTCTGAACTTTGTCCCAAGCCGGGGTGAGGTGCAAAGCCGTTCGTCTTTCCGTGTGAATTTGAATCCCGTGAGCAACGCTCTGGCCTCTGTGGTTCCAGCATCGGTGCGCAACAGCTCGTCAAACTACTTCCGCTTTCTGCTGCCCCTCCCGTGTTATCTCCTATTGTTATTCATTGAGAAAATTAAGTCTGAATCGCGCCTGAGCTCTAACCAATGTCATTAGCTTCTGCCTCCTTCTTGCAGAGAGCAAAGCAGCTTCTTTGGTTCTTGATCTAAATTCTGAGGTGAGGTTTTGCTGAGTATTTATAAAAATTTGCTTTTCTCTACTGAGTTATGGAATCATAGAATGGCAGGGGTTGGAAGGGACCTCTGGAGATCATCGAGTCCAACCCCCTTGCAGAGCAGGATCACCCAGGGCAGGCCACACAGGAACAGATCCAGGGCGGAGTTGAAAGTCTCTAGAGAAGGAGACTCCACCACCTCTCTGGGCAGCCTGGGCCAGGCTCCATCACCCTCACAGCAAAGAGGTTTCTCCTCCTGTTGAGGTGGAACCTCCTGGGTTCCAGCTTGTACCCGTTATTCCTTGTTCTGTTACTGGGCACCCCAGAAAAGAGCCTGGCCCCTTCCACTTGACCCCCACCCCTCAGAGATTTCTAGATATGAATCAGATCCCCTCTGAGCCTTCTCTTCTCCAGACTAAACAGCCCAGGGCTCTCTGCCTTTTCTCCCAGGAGAGATGTTCCAGTCCCTTCATCATCCTTGTAGCCTCCATTGGACTCTCTCCAGTAGATCCCTGTTTCTCTTGAATTGGGGACCCCAAAACTGGATCCAGTATTGCAGGTGTGGTCTCCCCAGGGCAGAGTAGAGCCCTGTTTGAACATGAAAGAGATGATTTCTGTGTAATCTACACCTAATCTAATGCAATCCAATCCAATCCAGTCCAATCCAATCTAATCTACCATTTCTTCCTTCAAACCTGCCATTTTGTCACTTTGTCCGTTAAAACCAATGACCCTTCCCAACTGAAACAGCGGAGGAGTAGATCTAGAGGAGCAAACGCCCAACGAAGACACCAGCAGACGGTACCGCCCCTCAGCTCTGTCTGCTCCCACCTGTTGTCAGGGCAAATTATTCCCAGTCCAAAGCAAACGCACATTTCATTGGAGAAATACAGTTGCTTAACAACTGGAGTTACTATTTCATGCCCCTACCCCAAGTAAACGTGCTCAGTCGTTGGCAACCTGCTGCCGGCGGGGGTGATCTACTGCGTACCGCGCCGCATTTATTGACCCAAACAGAAGACCATGTCCGAGAATACGAAGTTTTATTGATTTGTTTTCTTGTAGCCGGTATTTTCCCCTGAAAGCTGCGGCATGATCATGATTTGTTTTCATCTCTAACTTTTATGTATCTATTGATTTAGGATGGGGAAAACAAAAAGGAGAATTGAAGTTTGCTCTTCAGATCTCTCCTTTGTTGCGCTTGCCGAGAACTTGGGAGCTTTGAGAAAGAAGAGGAATTCATAACCACAGTTATTTGGGGCTCGTTCCTGTTGTGTGGGGGGAAATGCTCCCAAGCAATCCATTAAGATGTTTGTCTGTCCCGAGGAAGGGAACACTTCGTATCCCTTTGCCAACCAGACGGTTAGTTGAGGTCACCATCCCCTCTTACAAATCGGGAGGGCGGCTCAGGCCTCCCCCTCCCAGCTCCTTTACAGCCCTCACCTCTCTAGGAGTCGCGTGGCCACTTGGAAACGCAGAAGGATATGGACTTGTACTGGATCTGGATCTATATGTAGTACGAAAACCGTATAATTAGATGCTGATCAAAGTCACACCGCTCCTGGGAAGGTAGTTTATTTATTGAGGTCGATGCACAAAAGCCAATGTATTGATCTGGTATAGAAAACTGTACTTGCTCTGTGACTTCTGCTGGAGGTGGCTGGGAAAAGAAAAGTCTGTCTGGGGCAAGAACCGACTAAACCATCAGACTGGAAACTGCCTTCCTGGGCCTCAAATTGGCCAGCCAGGTCCTAACGCTCCTGCCTGGAAAAAGAAATTAACCCTGATTCTGTTTCACAAAGACCTTTGAGGTTTCAATTTTCTTTTCTTTCCAGTGAAGAACAAATCCAGAATATTTTCTTGCAAATTTATTTGCAAATTTTTTTTTGCAAATTTGTTTTTCTGCCACCTCTTTCTCTATCAAGCACTTTCTCCCTCTTCGGTGAGAGATGTCAAGCTCCAGAAGATTTCCCATCAAAGCCGTCCTCAAACCCACTGTAGCTCCACAGGGGACGCTGGCTACAGCAGCACAGCGTGTTTTGATGACAATGCATTGCCGTGGAAATGTTCTGACCAGCAGGTCCCCTCCTGCAGCTTCAAAATGATGGAGAGAGCCTCGGGGAAATCATAGGTAGGGATTTTGCCAGTAAGTGAAACGCTCCGGTTTGGCCTTTGCTTCCCTAAGATTAAACAGTGGACTGAAGTTACCAATCATCAGCTGGAAAAGAAACTCTTAAACAAAGTGCCAAATTCACGGCGCAGAACCCCCGGGCGTGTCGCGCAGAGATGGGCGGCTCAAAACCTGGAGGAAGCCATTGAGGTCATCCCATCCGGCCTGCTGGGAAAATGAAGGCACGTCCTCTGAGGATGGTGGGACACTGGAACAGGTTGCCCAGGGAGATGGTGGAGGCCTCATCTCTGGAGACATTCAAGGTCAGGCTCAATGGGGCTCTGAGCGACCTGCTCGAGTTGAGGACGTCCCTGCTCCCTGCAGGGGGGTTGGACCAGATGACCATAGGAGGTCCTTTCCAACCCGGGGCATTCTATGATTCTGTGGTTCTGTGACTTCCCAGAGGAGCCCAGAAGCCATGATTCTATGATTCTGTGGTTCTATGGTTCTGTAGTTTTCTGGTTCAATGACCGCCCCAGGAGCCCAGCAGCAACACGCCCAGCAAGCACAGACTTGGTGGCGCGAGGCCGAGCTCGGGCAGAGGCAGCAGGAGCAGTGATGTGCTGAAGGGAAGCTGCATCTGCACCTTGGATGCCTGGAGATGAGAAGCTCCAAGGCTGGTGTGCGAGGCCGGCTCAGGGCCCCTCAGCAGCATGGGCTGTCCTGTGTCTCGTCACTTCAGCAACGAGGACAAAACGTTTTCTCAGAGCTCACTGTCACTGATAGGAAATCTTCATCCTGCTGAAACAAACAGGACACGAGCTGTGCCCCTNGTGATGGAGCCTGGCCCAGGCTGCCCAGAGAGGTGGTGGAGTCTCTGTCTCTGGAGACATTCAAACCCCCCCTGGATCTGTTCCTGTGTGACCTGATCTAGGTGATCTTTCTCTGGCTGGGGGGGTTGGACTTGATGATCTTTCAGGGTCCCCTCCAACCCCTGCCATTCTGTGACTCTGACTCTGTGAGTTGTGTGCCCCTCTGCTCTCAGAGCACCTCGTGCACCCCTGCCAGGGGAGATCAGCCAAAGAGATCCAAATGGTGACTTTTAATAAGCTCTTTGCTTCCGACCGCATCCGACCCGGCCATCGGTGCAGACGATGGTTGATATCGTCGTGCTTGATGCAAAAAAAAAAAAAATATAAAAATTAAGTGAGACAGTATTATATTTCAATTAAAACTCCATGAAAATTTTGGCTCTGCTTTTTAATGTGATAATGTTAATTAAACTGCGCTCTCATGTTCTGAAGTCTTATAAAATGTCTTGGAAAAGGATAAAAAAATAATAGTAGAAATAAAATTGGGCTATTTATCTACCAGGAGATTAAAGGGCTTCGTGTTTCCTTTGTGAATTTAGATTTCCGGAATTAAATGAGTGTGAAGTAATGATATTTTTCAGCAGAATCATTACCATATTTATTGCAATGGAAAGCGTGCAGCATTTCATTGTTATTGGACTTAACTCACCTAATTGGACCTCTCCGCTGGCCGAGCACACCCGCCTCACGGCGACGGACTCTGCGCTCGTGTGGCCAACACCTCACCTCATCCAGCCCTTGCTGCCAAGAGGTGTTTTTCGGAGACCTGTCCTTTCATGGAGTGCTTCAGGTGGTAGGCACAACGCTAGTAGCTGCTTAAATATCCACCAGGCTTGCTTTTTAATCTCTACAAGATCTGCTCTTATAGTGCCCACCGTACAAAGCGTAGTACCTTAAAAAGGGAACATCGTTCGTTGGGCAAATCTCGAGAGTGTAAAATCCACCGGCACTCGCAGACGTGGGCAGAGGTGCTGAAGGTGGTCTGGAGATGTTCTGGTGCAAAGCCTGTGGATGTTCTTTTAATAAAGTGATGACTGCATTGCAGCTGCCTTCAGCGAAGTGACAGCAGAGAATACCAAAGGGGTGGTGGGAGCCCTGTCTTCACAGAATCACAATCACAGAATGTAAGGGCTTGGAGGGGACCTCAAAAGATCATTGAATCCAACCCCCCTGCCAGAGCAGGATCACCCAGGGCAGGCCGCACAGGAACAGATCCAGGGGCAGTTGGAAAGTCTCCAGAGAAGGAGACTCCACCACCTCTCTGGGCAGCCTGGGCCAGGCTCTGTCACCCTCACTATGAAGAAGCTTTTCTTTATGTTTACGTGGAACCTCCTCTGCTCCAGCTGCAGCCATTGCCCCTTGTCCTGTCATTGGACATCACAGAAAGAGCCTGGCTCCATCCTCCTGACACTCGCCCTTTCCATATTGATAAACATTCACCCCTCAGTCTCCTCTTCTCCAAGCTAAAGAGCCCCAGCTCCCTCAGCCTTTCTTCATGTATCTGCTGGTCTGTCTGTCTGTCTGTCTGTCCAAACACACCCTCACCTGACACTTCAGTACAGCTGCAGTAGAGCGTAGAGGCTGTGCAGCTGGGCACGCTGACACCACAGAAAAAGCTCAAGGAGAAAAAACCACTGATGATGCAGCTCCCTGGCTGGTCACAGCCAAGGATTGACTTGCTTTCATGACAGACAGACGTTGCCCACTGCCCAGCTGAGGCCGTTTTGGGCCTGGCACGGGTAGTGCCCTTGGACATGGGCACACCTTCTGCTGAGTCAAAGCCACGGCACCTGCACAGCCTGCAAAGAGAGCTGCTGATACCTTGGCAGCTGAAAGCACCCTGGTGAGGACAAGTAGCGAGCGTGTCCCAGCCATTTTGTACGCTTTTGAAGGCTACTTTCTCGTACTATTGAGTAGAACAGAGAATTACTTGAGGGCAGCCCTATTGCAGCTAATGGGGCCACTCAGCAGGACAGAGCTGCAATCTGCCTGCTCATCGCACGGTAGTGCAGCCTGATTCAAATGCCGGCTTTAGGGAAGGAAAAGGAGGAAGGCTGTAAGAGGAATCCTCATCCCCATGGCAGGAATGAGGATGTTTCTGTTACATTCCCTGTGGCCAGGCTTTCTCTTTGTGCCGCAGCGCGTTCCAGGGCCTCTCCCCACTCCCTGCCTCTCACGGGGTCTCCCCTGTGACCTCCCTGTAGGATCGGTGGGAAGATGGGCAGGCGGAGGAGGGATCACGTTATTTGTGTCAGGCTCTTCTCAGTGATGTCCAATGACAGGACAAGGGGCACTGGATGCAGCTGGAGCAGAGGAGGTTCCAGGTAAACATAAGGAAAAGCTTCTTCACAGTGAGGGTGACGGAGCCTGGACCAGGCTGACCAGAGAGGCGGTGGAGGCTCCTTCTCTGGAGGCTTTCGAACCCTCCCTGGATCTGTTCCTGTGTGACCTGCCCTGGATGATCCTGCTCTGGCTGGAGGGTTGAACTCGATGGTCTTTTGAGGTCCCTTCCAACCGCTGACATTCTGTGATTCTGTGATTCTGTCAGGTTGGGTGAGGGTACTAAGAAAGGGAAATCAGGGCACGCTGCAAAAGAGACGAGTTTCCCTTTCCTTAGCCAAACACTTGCCTTCAGCTTTCTGTTTAGTCCTCAGTTCTTTGAGACGGGTGCTGAAAGTTCCCGTGTCATCCTCGTTGTCGTTGGGGGACTTCAAGACCAGCTGAGAAATGAGTAACATTGGTAATGATGTGATCGTTCTCACCATATAGTGAGGATTTCTCTGCAAAATGCCAGGTTTCTGGAAGCATCTGAAATTTGAAGAGATTGTAGCAAATGTCTGTGTCCTTTTGCTGGTGGAGATGTTCGTTTGTCACCGTACAGATGGTGTTGGGAGCAGGCATTGGACAACTCCACAGCCTGAAGTCAACTTATGACTGAATTTGTGGAGTTTAATGTCCGAGAAGTATGTATCCTGATTAGCCTGAGTCAATGTTCTCATTTATATTTTCCTTCCTTCTCAGCCACCTGCTTTGATTTTGTCAAGTTACTGGGATTTTAAGATTTCACCATTAACATTTTTAATCCTGGAGTGACAGCAACTCCGGGCACAAACCTAATATGAAGCTGTTTGTTCATCTCGCAGGGTGGGAGCAGAAAAAGAACAGTGCATAGGCTGGGACCTCTGGAGAGGTGCAATAAAACTATGGAATCATCTTGTAAACTGAAGAAGAAATCTCTTCTGATAACACATATTTGTCAGCCTGACATTCTTTATTGCTCTTCAAAGTCCAAACTATAATGGAGACTTTGGGGCCAGGAGACTTTATGATGACAAGTCAGGGATGGGTCAAAAGTTCTCTTCCCTCAAGGCTTTTGATGCTGCTATTGCTGCTGCTCTGTACACAGAAGAGAGGAAAGGAAACTGAAGAGAGATTATATTGTAAAGAATATGCTTCTTGGGTTTCTTCTGGCTTTCCTCTGATACAAACACGCTCCCCCTATTCCTGACTCTCCCTCCGCGCTCCCTGAATCGTATTGGAGGATGAAATACTTGTTTAGAGGAGTGGAAACTGGTCCAGAAACTGGGATTCAGGATCCCAGTCTTTAGGGTGGGCTTTAATTAGTTTGGCAAGAGTCAGGCAGTGAATTTTAGCGACAGAGGCTGTGAACCAGCACCCATTTTCTTGTAATACCAAGATTTTAAAATGGTTTTGCAATTCATGAAGCTATAAGCACCGCTCAACACTAGATGTGGTTTATGGGATGAAGAGATATTTTTCCCTCTCTCTCTCCCTCAAATAAAGTGTCTAAAGCTCCTGAAACTGAGCATGCAGAGAGTAGAGAAGGCCTGGGAGTGGTCTCAGTAGTCCTGATGTGGATCAGAAGTGACAGCACGTCACTGGTGGAGGGTTAAGGTGGGTGGGAGTGGTGCTGGGTGAGGCAGGTGCGTGGGGAGGTGCACGTGGCCGGTACCGTCGTCGCGCCAGACTCGGCTCCGGCAGCAGCTGCTCTGTGAAACCAGCTGGGGGAGGTGGAAACCAAAGTCCTGCTGAAACAGTATTTCTGCCACTGCTGGCAAGTGTGAGGACAGGTGGGATGCTCCGTCCGTGCTGTGGGGTATTGGTGGCTGGGGATCTGTGCCAGACTGGGAATGTGAGTATCGTGAGACTTCCCCTGAGCTGACGTCGGTACCTCGGGTACGTAGGGGAAGGGATTGTCAGAGAATTGTTTGGTTGGAGGAGACCTTTCAGATTGTGGAGTCCAACTGCTGCCCCATCCCTGCCAGGGCACCACTGAGCCCTGTCCCTCAGCACCACATCTCCACGCCTTGGAAACCCCTCCAGGGATCAGGGGGACTCCCGCCCTGCCCTGGGCAGCCTGGGCCAGGCCTGGACAACCCTGGAGGGGAAGACATTTTTCATAGCTTGTCTGCCACGTGCACACAGCGGCTGTCCCCTCGGTCCTGGTGGCAGCTGGGAATTCTCTGGTCTTTCCGGGATCTGAAGGTATCTGGAATGGCAGCCAAGACAGAGCCACAGGATGGACTTGGTACATTCCACCTTAAATAAGGGAAGGTATTCTTCATGTCCTGGAGAGCACATCTCTAGATAGCAGGAGGTCAGGAGCTCCTTGGCATTCCTGTCCTTCCTCCCAGAGGTGAAGGAGTCTTCCTCTCACCACCACTTCAGTTAACCAGGAGGACAAGACGTACCCTTTGCTCATTATACCGTGAAGCGCCATCAGCACTTTTGGAAACCTCATTTCCAGTGTTTTCTGTGGTGATACCTGTGCACCAAGCGATGAATAGCTCAAACCTTATATCCACTTTTAATCACACTAAAACAATGCACCGCAAGAGGGAGGTTTAAAACCCATTTTTTATGCACCGCTGCTCACATTGAAAAGGCTCATTACAACCCCAATCAATCAATACGGCCTCCAACTCCAAAGGAACTCCTGAATGGAATCGGCGACGCCGATGAAGATGGAGATAGAACAATGAGAGGGAGTGGGAAGGCATTAAAGAAAACAAAGCCTTTTGGAAATATTTTGCCTTTCTTCTAAGACTGAGACGGCCTCCTTCAGAGGCAGCCTCCTTCAATCCCTTACGCTGGAATTTAGAAAGGATTTTGCGGACGTTTGGATGTCTCTTCAGATGAGATATTGCTTGAGGACCACAAGAGGGCAATGAAGATTGGAGACGGAGCGGTGGCCGGGCTCTGCGGAGCAGGGCCGTCGCCTCCTCGCTCTGCCCACCTTCCTTTCCAGCACCCACCGAACGCCATTCCCTGCCACGCAGAGAAAAAGATGAAGTGCGACAATAAGAGCTCTTGGGTTTCCAGGAGCGCTTTTTGGGAATCAATGAGACATTATTACAAATAAAACATACGTCTGCTCTGTAGCTAATGCCGCCGAAATCGCATTAAGCCCCCAGCAGCCCGTACGCTCTGTGTCTGTGTTCTCAGAAAGGTGCGTGGAAACGCTATTGATCTTTTGACTAAGTGTCCTAATGAAATACAAATCTGCTATCATTTAGAGAGCCATCTGTCATGATGAGACAGAAAAAAATGCTACAAGCAGAACAATAACTGTAATTCAATTTGAGAATCCAACCTACTCTCAGCAGGCGGAGAGCGGCTGGCCCCAGCCCTTGGCCTCCGGGATCGATTCTGTTTACTCTGTTAAACTTCGTCAAAGGGTAATAAAGAAATCAGTCAATAAGGTATTAAAGAAATTTCCAATTATGGGTAAGGTACTTGTTGCAGAAGACCTCTTTAGCCCAGTGTGGTGATTTAAAGCCCATCTACAGGACTCAAGTTCTCTGGCCAGTGGCAGAGTAATTTAATGCCTGTGGTGTTCTATTGTCCGACGTGCCGGTGAACTGCTAGAAAAAGTAGCGGTGCCCAACTGCTGAGAAGGAAACTGGTGACAGCGGGTTAATGGAGAGGTCACTGTCCCAATCGTTTCCAGGCCACTGGTGATGCAGGACTCCGCTGCTTGGGAGTTGTCAGGAAAATTAATCCAAATTAACTTCTCAAGTGGGTTGGTTAAACCATATTAGGCACCTCTGTGGACAGGCTCATTCAGAGATAAAAGGGGCTTTATGCAATTTAGCTGTTGTTCAGTTTAAGCTCCGGTTCGTCAGAGCACTTGAGTATTTGCTGACGTCTCCGGAAGATGGCCGAGGCACCATCTGCAGAGCCGCTCTGCTCAGGCCTGGACTCAAACCACCCCATGGTGCTGAGGCAACCGGTCATAAATGGTCCAACGATGGCTCTGGGCCTCATTTTTCAGTGTTTTCTATTTTAGTCACTAGTCTTTGGGGCAGGGTCTCACCTCAGTCAGTGGCTGACAGCACCAGTGCAGGGACTCTCGGCTCCGCTCCAGCCAACAGCGCTGCGGCTGGACCGCGGTGCTGAATGTACCTGCTGGGGATACTTCCTGACCCTTTGTGCCTGGATGTTGCAATTCCTCATCGTCTCTCTTACCTGGTTCTTCACAATAGACCTGTGAGGGCCGGGAGAGCTCCAGGGACGTGGGCAGAGAGCAGCAGCGGGCTGGGGAGGCTGCAGGTGAGCCTGGGCTTGGAGCCCTGGCAATAAGGTGCTGGAAGGGGAGTAGCTGCTTAGCCCAGAGAGGGAGGAGGCAGCTGCCAGCTGCAGGAACAGGAAAATCACAGAATCACAGAATTCTTGAGGCTGGCACAGACCTCTGAGACCATCAAGTCCAGCCTACAACCTGACACCCCAACATCAACTAGACCATGGCACTAAGTGCCACATCCAAGCTTTCCTTAAACACCTCCAGGGATGACGACTCCACCACTTCCCTGGGCAGTCCATTCCATGTTTAATCCCCCTTTTCATGAGGAAGGGCTTCCTGATATCCAACCTAAACCTCCCCTGGTGCAGCTTCAGGCTGTGCCTTCTTGTTCTGTCACAAGTTTCCTGAGAGAAGAGCCTGACCCCCACCTGACGACAACTTCCTTTCAGGTCGTTGTAGAGAGTGAGAAGGTCCCCCCTGAGTCTCCTCCAGGCTAAACACCCCCAGCTCCCTCAGCCTCTCCTCATAAGACTTTCCCTCCAGTATCACTCCAGTGTCTCCAATCCCCTCTCCTCAGTCCCTCTGTCACTGCTTTACCCCTTTATCTCTTTACTCTCCTTTTGTGCAACAGGGGTAGCCAACGAATCTCCCCATCTTAGAGAGGCAATAAAACCTCATTTGGGCCAATTTTTCTGAAAAGCCTTTGGCCATCGATGTGGGAGAATTACTGTGATAGCTGGCAAAAAGGGATCTGCGCCCTCAGAGCGGAGCTGTAGCGGGCACGCACCAAAATACACCGACAGCAGCCTCTGGGGACTTGGGCAGAGTCTCCAGGGGAGGGACCAGTGCTCCCAGCGCAGCTCCGAGGGGCTCCGGGGGCAGTCGGAGCGATGCTGCCTGGCTTTGTGTGAGCATGGCCTATAGCACATGGGCACTCAGGTAACTTATCCTCTGCTCCACTCAGGTGACTTATCCTCCGCTCCACGCTCGGGTTCATTTTCTGACAAAGCCCCAACTTGGTTTTTTTGCAGAGGAGCCAGATGAGAGCTCCGGTGCCGACAGGATTGGTAAAGAGGGCACCGCCGACGCGGTGCAGGAGGGAAGGGAGAGAAGAACCATTTTGATTGTGTCACACGCTCAAAGCAAACACGCTGCAGCTCTTTCTTCTCCATCCTGTACCTCGTTTTATTTCTTCGTTAGCCCGATATCTGTGGTTTGCAACGGTACCGCTCGGGCCTCGAACCCCGCTCCGAAACCGCCGGCGGGGGTCTAGTGAAAAGCCATCGCTGCGCGCGCTGCTGTGTTCTCTGAGATAATATATGTCCAAATTATTTTTTATTTTTTTTTTTTGGAACCTTTTGCTAAAGTCTTTATCTGCCAGGCTGCAGGCTGTGGGATCGATGTGTTCCTGTGTACTCATTCGCTGTCCGTCTCGGCAGCTTTTCTCCCAGAAAGGCTGTGTTGGAGCTTGGCTTGTGACAGTCCCTGATAAGCCAGGTGACTGTTTTCTTTGACAATCATTTCTCCAGAATGGCCTGTGCAATGTTTAGGGCTATCAAAGTTCGGACTCCATCGTCGTGAAAAGAAAAAGGATATTTTCATATTAATTGAGGGCTTTTTCCCCTCCATGATGATCGGTATTAATGACCCCGCATCTGGTGGCAGTCTAGGCTGGTGGTTTTGAATGAACAAATTATTAAAAGTAATGACTAAAGGTAATGTTCCTCTGACGGAGAAGAATCGGGTCTCTGAGCACTGGGTTCTCGTGGATTTGTGTGGTTTGAGCTGCGTGGGGACTGATGGGGCTTCAGTCTAGTGGAGCTTGCCACAAAGTGTTCCTTCACTGCCTGGGAGATTGATGGCAGTGAGAGAGCAGGTGGGAAAGGGAACGGAGCAAAGTCCTGAGGAGGCCACAAAGATGATCAGAAGGCTGGACAAATTCTCCTGTGAGGCCAGGCTGAGGGAGTTGGATCTGTTCAGCCTGGAGAAGAGAAGGGTCCAGGGAGACTTTTTGCAGCCTTCCAGTATCTGAAGGAGGCCTACAAGAAACTTGGAGGGTGGACTTTTTATAAGGGAATGTGGTGATGGGACAAGGGACAATGGTTTTAAAGTAGAGCAGGGGAGATTTAGATTGGAGATTAGGAAGTTCTTCACTCTGAGGGTGGTGAGACACTGGAATGGGTTGCCCAGAGAAGCTGTTGAGCTTCATCCCTTGAAGTGTTTGAGACCAGGCTGGATGAGGCTCTGGGCAACCTGGTCTGGTGGGAGGTGTCCCTGCCCATGGCAGGGGACTTGGAACAAGATGATCTTGAAGGTGCCTTCCAACAGGAGCCATTCTAGGATTCTATGAAAGTGGGGAAACTATAACTAGAAAGGCTCTTTGTTGAGAGAGCCTCCCCTTTCCCCAGCCCTGGCAGAGAGGAGCTGTCCCTAATGAGAGACTCGGCCCCAGGGCCCTACAGCTCCGGGACAAAGCATCTGAGGGAAGAGCTCCTGGAGGGGAGGAGCACAGGGGCTGTAGCTGTGCCATGGCTGGAAACTTCATTTAATTCCCCGCATTGTTTGTAATTATTTTACTCTCTGGTATTAAGTGAACATAAGTACTGCAGCTTAAAGACAAGGGAAGGTGTTTAATAGGGATTCTGTCAAAGTATTTTCCCCTAAGTTTCAAAAGCTGTTGTGTTTTTTTCTCTCCTGTCGTTGGTAATAATCTCTTGAAAGCTCGAAAGTGAAACGTGCTGCCTTCCCTTGCGATTGTTTTTCTCTGTTGTGTTTCTCAGCCAAAGAGTAAAACATGCACTTTCAGTCTGGCTGAGTTGTATTTTAGATTAAGGGAAATAACACCGAGAATGAACAAATCTTAAAGTGGCCGCGAGAGAGGAACCGCAGCCACGCAAGGTGCGTTCCTGGGGCTTGGCCGCGGCAGGACCTGGTGCCAGCGGAGAGCTGTTGCTGACCCTGCTGCGTTCAGATCCACCCATGCTGAGTGCCACAGCATGAAGGACACCAGGAGGTCACTCCTGCACCCTTCCAGAAAGGTTTGATTGCCTCCATCTTCCATCTCCACTGTGATCCCATGTTTTAGATGCGCTATGGTCAACCTGATGAGGACCTGTAGCAGCCACGTTCGTGGAGTGGAGAGGCGGTGGGAGGAAGGATCGCAGGTGGAGGGAGCAAGAGAGTGGTGTCTGGGATCCACTCATGAGCTTTCACTCAGAAGAGAAGAGAAACTTGTGTGTCCTGTAGCAGTGAAGAGCCTCCTCTTCTTGCCAAGGTGTAGGAAGAGATCTCACAAGGCAATGTGAGCACCTACACAGAGAGAGGTTGACTTGTGACCTGTTGAGTGCCCCAGCATGTGGGATGGGAAGATATTTTCATCCATGTCCCAGCAGGAAGGAGGAGATTAGCAGGTCTGTCTCTGCCTCCAGCTGGCGTAGGCTTGCTTGGTTGGTTGGTTAAAATTACGTTCTAGGCAGAGCTACTGGCAGCGCTCTGGAAGTTGTCTCCTTCCTTCTGCTTTGTAAGGACACTTCCTGCTGCGAGCTGCACCGCTGTGGGACAGCTCACACTGGACTCGGCTTCCTGGGGCTGATGTTTGAGAAGGAGCGAGTGTCGCTCGCTCGTCAGATCTCTGGGTGGTGTTCACAGCAGGTAATTCAGCGCTGGAGGAATTCTCCTGCAGTGCAAACGGTTCTTTATTCCTACCGAGGAGAATAATGGACCTGGTTATTCGGAGTCTGCTGAGAGCCAAAGGGGCCGTCAGTCCCTCTCTCTGTTCCTCCTCTCCTGAGTGATAAGCATCGCCAGCATCTCCACTGGTGCTGGCCAGGATCTCACAGGGCGGTCCAGATGTGCAGCAGACCAAGGGATTTTGTTCCAGAAGTCATAGCAAGCTACTGCTTGGAAAGACACCTCAGGAAACTTGTAGCACACTTTTGCCAGTTGCACGAGTCTCCTGCAGGTCTTCAGCTGTCAGATTCCTGATATGAATTGGGGATCTAGAATGTGGCCAGAAAAAAGTCTTTCTTTGGACAAATACGATGCTTGAGGCCTTTCGCAAAGCAGCAGTTACCTGCTGGATCAGATGCCGCCTGGAACAAGAAGGAACAAGCTGCTGGTCTGATCTGAGGGTGGGGTTGGTCTGTCAGCCAGCAGCTCGTGCTGGTCTGGTGAAGCCTGGGCTTGCAGGCGGGATGGATCTTTGGCTGCCTCTGGAGCACTACGTACCCCATCCTGTATTACGCAAGGTTGACAAGACGTGATCTCAAAGGGGCTGGTTCCTCTGTTAAAGTGAAGCGTGTCTTTGTGAACAGGTCCGAGCCAGGCAGTGGGGCACCTTGTATCCGAGTCCTGTGCTGCTCACCCCTGACCTCAGCCCGGGGCAGCTCTGCTCTTACCTCTGGCAGCTCCGTCACCCCCCTCGGTTGTCACGGTCACCCCTGAGACCGCTCCGGGCCGGTGCCGTGTGGAGTGAGCAGGATACACATCGGCTTTGATCCGTGCTCTGTGGTTTCTTCTCCTGAGCCCATTCTGAACGAGGGCAGCGAGATGCTCGTCTGGTACCTTTTACTAACAACAATTCAACTCAGAGTAAAGGTGCTACTGGTTGCAGTTCCATTTGTAAGTGTAATCCCTACAAATAGTCCAAAGCTCTGATTTCTGGGACTCGTTTTCCTTTCAACAATTTTATTTCCATTATTCTGCTGCTAATGAGCAGTTGCTTTGCTTTGCTTTCTGGGGCCCGGTGACAGGGACAGTCTTCCTCCATTTGCCAGAAAACCTTCTTGTTTCCCTCTGATTCCCTCCATCTTTTTACTTTAAAATCTAAGCCACTGATTGACAGCCCAATTTAAACTTACGTTTAATATTGCAATCAGGAGTGACATTTTCTGTTTGCTTTTTGAAGAGAGGAGAAAGGGTAGCAGAATTTGCCTTCTCGCAATCATTTCACCCACAAAAGTGAACACATCCAACAAAGTGAAATTTTGCTAGCGAAGAAGAAAAAGCAAAGGAGAGGGGGGATAAGAAAGAGACAAGATTAACATCCTTTAAAATGTGCCTGTTTACTCCTATCATCTCGGAGCTAACTTTAAATAGGATAAAATGATCCTTTAATCCCCTTTATCTTCTTAAGAGCTGCTGTAAAAGATCTACTTGACATTTGAGAAATGAAAAAAAAAAAAGTCTCGTAATATTCATCAGAAATGGTGGATGGAAAGATTCGAATTTAACAAAAGGGGAAGAGTTGGATCCTTAGCTGGGCATAAATTATCGCAGCTTCTGCTGGGTGGCAGCAGTTCAGAGCAGAATCACGTGCTGGAACATGTCCAGAGAAGGGCCACGAGGATGATCCGAGGGCTGGAGCACCTCTCCTATGGAGACAGGCTGAGAGAGTTGGGGTTGTTCAGTCTGGAGAAGAGAAGGCTGCGAGGAGACCTTCTGGTGGCCTTCCAGGATCTGAAGGGGGCTACAAGAAAGCTGGGGAGGGACTTTTAAGGATGTCGGGTAGTGACAGGACAAGGGGGAATGGATCCAAACTAGAGGAGGGGAGATTTAGATTGGACATTAGGAAGAAGTTCTTCCCCAGGAGGGTGGGGAGACCCTGGCACAGGTTGCCCAGAGAGGTGGTGGAAGCTCCATCCCTGGAAGTTTTGAAGGCCAGGCTGGATGGGGCTCTGGGCAACCTGCTCTAGTGGGAGGTGTCCCTGCCCATGGCAGGGGGGTTGGAATTCGATGATCTTCAAGGTTCCTTCCAACCCTGACAATTCTATGGTTCTGTAATCATTAAGGTTGGAAAAGACCTCCAAGATCATCAAATCCAACCATCTACCTAACACTTTCATGATGAGCAGAGCAGGAGCAGCCCTCCAGCTGCCTGGCTGGTGGCACCCAAGGAAGTGTGGAGTGTGAGGCCCCTTGCAGTGGGTTTGGCTCCTAATGCAGAAGGTGACGTTGGAAATCCATCTGAGCCCATCACCTTTGCTGCACTGGTGGGAGGAGGCCAGGACAGGGCTGCATTAAAAAGAATGTGTCCAGCAGATCAAGGGAGGTTCTCCTCCTCCTCTGCTCTGCCCTGGGGAGACCTCACCTGGAGTATTGCGTCCAGTTCTGGGCTCCCCAGTTCAAGAGGGACAGGAATTTACTTGAGAGCGTCCAACGGAGGCTACGAGGGGGGTTCAGGGACTGGAGCACCTGCCTTATGAGGAAAGGCTGAGAGACCTGGGGCTGTTTAGTCTGAAGAGGAGAAGACCGAGAAGGGTTCTAATTACTGTGTGTAAATATCTGAGGGGTGGGCGTCAAGAAGGAAGGGACAACCTCTTTTCACTTGTGCCCTCTGATAGGACAAGGGGCAACGGATTCAAGCTGGAGCACAGCAAGTTCCACCTCAGTGNATGAAAAAAAAAAAAGTCTCGTAATATTCATCAGAAATGGTGGATGGAAAGATTCGAATTTAACAAAAGGGGAAGAGTTGGATCCTTAGCTGGGCATAAATTATCGCAGCTTCTGCTGGGTGGCAGCAGTTCAGAGCAGAATCACGTGTTGGAACATGTCCAGAGAAGGGCCACGAGGATGATCCAAGGGCTGGAGCACCTCTCCTATGGAGACAGGCTGAGAGAGTTGGGGTTGTTCAGTCT
>VWZK01016767.1:0-36090 GCA_013396935.1 Baryphthengus martii | reverse complement strand
GCCCCTTGCAGTGGGTTTGGCTCCTAATGCAGAAGGTGACGTTGGAAATCCATCTGAGCCCATCACCTTTGCTGCACTGGTGGGAGGAGGCCAGGACAGGGCTGCATTAAAAAGAATGTGTCCAGCAGATCAAGGGAGGTTCTCCTCCTCCTCTGCTCTGCCCTGGGGAGACCTCACCTGGAGTATTGCGTCCATTTCTGGGCTCCCCAGTTCAAGAGGGACAGGAATTTACTTGAGAGCGTCCAACGGAGGCTACGAGGGTGGTTCAGGGACTGGAGCACCTGCCTTATGAGGAAAGGCTGAGAGACCTGGGGCTGTTTAGTCTGAAGAGGAGAAGACCGAGAAGGGTTCTAATTACTGTGTGTAAATATCTGAGGGGTGGGCGTCAAGAAGGAAGGGACAACCTCTTTTCACTTGTGCCCTCTGATAGGACAAGGGGCAACGGATTCAAGCTGGAGCACAGCAAGTTCCACCTCAGTGTGAGGAAGAACTTCTTTCCTGTGAGGATGACGGAGCCTGGCCCAGGCTGCTCAGAGAGGTGGTGGAGTCTCCTTCTCTGGAGACTTTCCAGACCTGTCTGGATGCATTCCTGGATGACCTGCCCTAGATCCTGCTCTGGCAGAGGAGTTGGACTTGATGATCTCCAGAGGTCCCTTCCAACTCCTACCATTCTGTGATTCTGTGGGTTTTATGTGCTTAGGAGCTCCTTGGCTGGCGCTGAAAGTCTCCTTCTCTGAGGCAGTTGCCGTTTTGCCTTTAAAAATGTGGCATCTCTTGCCAGCTTGTTATCGGCAGCCTCGTTTCCACAACATCTGTTTAGTCTGGAATAAATATGCATCCCAGTTACTTAATGGCCTTCTCTCAATTTTCAACCCAGAAAAAAAAGAGTAATGAATCATGAATAAGTCATAAGGAGCTCCAGCTCAGAGACCTCGACGTTAAGGGTCGCGTCCCGCGACGTGCCGCCGGGGCTCGCCGAGGAGGGGAAGGGCCGTTGGTTTGTTGTGCTCCCGTTTGCAGGGAGGAATGAGAGAAGTAGGACGGTTCTTCACCGCAAGTTCAACATTGTGGAGCAAACACCCCTCAGCTGGGACCAATGCTCGGAGCGATGTATCTGGACTTGTATCGACTGATAACTCACGGCCGTATGAGAGCACCGGTGGAGTTGCTTCAAGGAAAACAGACTCACCTGAACGTGGTGCAAAGGGGACGTTTTGCTTCGCTTGGCGAAGCGCACACACGAGCGCTGCGTGGCCGCTGGGCTTAGGACATCCTCCAGCTGGATGCCTGGAAGATGCTGGTCTTTGGAAAAAGCCTAAAGATGGGCCAATGGTGCGGTGTTCCCCCATCTATAGTAGGTTGAGAGGGCGATATAAAAATGGGAGAAACGCTAGCTGGGTGTTTCTTGGGTTTGCTTTTGCAGACACCAAGACATCGAGAGACTTAACTGGAGCTCCTGAGCGCTGGTGATGGGCCCTGCCAATATGAGAGGCTCCCAGAGCAGGAGGAAACCAGTGGTATTTATGGAGGGGTTGGAACTGGAGTGTCTTGAAGCTCTCCTTGCACCTCCAAAGAGCTCGGAAGCCACAGTTGCTGGCTCTGTATCAGGAGCCGCAGGGCAGAGCTGCCCGTACCACTGGGGTCAGGCGTCACCTTTTAGTGACGCTGCCTTTTGTCTGATAGTTTGGCCAATACTTCAGCTCTGTTCCCCTCCAAAAACACCACCAACGTGGAGCTGACCTCTTCCCAGGCTAGTTTTTTCCACCCAGCCTTGTGATCATAGATTCATAGATTCATAGATTCATAGAAGGGTTGAGGTTGGAAGGGACCTTCAAGATCGTCCAGTTCCAACTCCCCTGCCACAGGCAGGGCCACCCCCCACTAGACCGGATCGCTCAAGGCCCCATCCAACCTGCCCTTGAGCACTTCCAGGGAGGGGGCATCCACAACTTCCCTGGGCAACCTGTTCCAGTGTCTCACCACCCTGACTGTGAAGAATTTCTTCCTGACATCCAGTCTAAACCTCCCCTCTTCCAGCTTGAAACCATTACCCCTTGTCCTATCACTACAAGCCCTTGCAAACAGCCCCTCCCCAGCTTTCCTGTAGCCCCTTCAGATGCTGGAGGCCGCTTGAAGGTCTTCCTGGAGCCTTCTCTTCTCCAGGCTGAACAGCCCCAACTCCTTCAGCCTGTCCCCATAGCAGAGGTGCTCCAGCCCTCCCATCATCCTTGTGGCCTCCTCTGGACCCGTTCCAACAGTTCAATGTCTTTCTTGTGTTGGGGGCTCCAGAATTGTACGTGGTGCTCCAGATGAGGTCTCACAAGAGCAGAATAAGGGGGAAGAATCACCTCCCTCAACCAACTGGTCACACTTCTGATGCAGCCCAGGACGCGGTTGGCCTTCTGGCCTGCAAGTGAACATCGCCGGCTCACGTTCAGATTTTCATTGACCGACACCCCCAAGTCCTTCTCCTCCAGACTGCTTCCAATCCATTGTCCACCCAGCCTGTAGCTGTGCTTGGCATTGCCCCGACCCAGCTGCAGGACCTCTCACTTGGCTTTGTTGAACTTCATGAGGTTGGCACTGACCCACCTCCCCAGCCTGCCCAGGTCGCTCTGGATGGATCCCTTCCCTCCAGCGTGTCGTCGGCAAACTTGCCGAGGGCGCCCTCGATTCCCGTGTCCGTCTTGCCAACAAAGACGTTCCACGGCCCCGGTCCCAGGACTGACCCCTGAGGGATTCCACTCGTCACTGCTCTATCCTGGTGAAGCCGTTTCCATGGCGACTGTATTTTTGGTCCCTCCACATTATTCATGCCAGGGGCCATAATGTGATACATCCTGTATTTGTAAGAAGCAGCATCAGGCTGCTGAAAGCCCCCTGCTGAGCCAGGATTGACACATCGGGCCACTTAAAGGTCAAAACTGGATCTGATGCCCCTGCTGCCACCTCGAATGGATTTAAATGCAAAATACTATTAAGATGTAATGATGCCAAATGGGAGAAAGGCATTTAGTTTCCACGTATTTTCCCTTGGGAGGAGCTGCAAGGTCTCGCTAAGCATCAGTGTATATTCAAGAATAGCTTGTTCTGGCACTTAAATACGTATATATTATTTTTTCCAGGCAACTGTAGAGGAGCTCTATTACCATTTGCATCTGTCTGATACATAATAATTGTAATTATAATAAAAATATCTTGATTCCATTATACAGGGGAAGAAAGGAAGCGGCGAGTGCCGTTCAAATCCAGTCTTTCCTGCCTGCGGGTGCTTCTTCAGGACAGGATTTGTGAGGAGTGACCGAGCTGCCTGTTCCACACCACGACTCCGACGGCGTTCCCGGCTCTCCTGCTCCGGTATGAGGTGTTTTCCTTTCTCGTTGGACATCGTGAGATTTTGGGGAATTGAAGAAGTCTCGTTATTTCGCCTTCGCTGGGGTCTCAGGTTGGGAAGGAGAATACTTAAAGCCCATAATCTGCTTGAATCTTGTGGCCCAGAGGGTGTTGGCCTGTCAGTTTGGGATCTCTCCACTGTGTTACTGCTGTGTCTCCAGTTCCCCAGGTGTGGTGGGAATGCCTGTGTTCTCCAGCTCAGCTTGTGCTTTGGTGGAAATCCTACAGGTACTGACAGCTTCTGGCTAAGGATCTGAATGACCTTTTTTGCCTGTTTTTGTCAGTGCGGTTGCTGGGTGCCTGCTCCGCTCTCTCGCCTGCTCAACCACCCCAAAGAGCAGCAGCTCAGCAGATGAGGGTAACAAATCCTACCTGCCAGGAGCAGAACTGCCATGCCTGCAGGAATGGGATTTGGTCAGGAGCTCGACTCACTTTCCTGAACCCCCTGGTAGCTGGAGGAAGATCTGTGTCGATCCCACAGCGGACAAGCCCATGGGTCTCCATTCAGCCTTGCCTTGCCCAGGGGTCTCCATCCAGCCCTGCCTTGTCCATGGGTCTTCATCCAACCCTGACTTGCCCAGGGGTCTCCATCCAGCCCTGTCTTGTCCAGGGGTCTCCATCCAGCCCTGTCTTGTCCAGGGAACTCCGTCCAGCCCTGTCTTCCTTGCCCATGGGTCTCCATCCAGCCCTGCTTTGTCCTTGCTTCCTATGCTGCCTTCCCAACTCACTCCTGCCAAATTAAGGATGCCGGTACCGATGTCAGGCAAAAGCAGATGTTGCAACGCGACGAGCTGCATCATATCTTGTTGCAAGAGCCAAGCAGAGAGGAGAAATACTAATCCTGAAAGGCCCCCATGCTGGAGCCAGGATGCTTAGAGTTAGGAAGCTGCTGCCTGTCTTGTAGTCCTGCTGTTTCCAATCCTTCCTGGAGGCAGCAGGAGAGAGATGAAATAATCCTCTTATTCAGGAGACATGAAGCTAAAAAGAATGACCCGTGGGGTGACTGGGTGCAGCCTTGTCTCACGTAGGCAGTGGGCTCTGCAGCCCCCGGGACGTCAGCAAGAGCGGGCGAGTGTGAGAGCCGGGGATGCCGGAGCCCTTGGCAAGGAAAGAGGAGCTGGAATCACAAATATTAAGGCTCATGAGCAGTTTCTGTATTTTATCTTGTCTCCCAGGGAGAAAGTTCCTCACGTGCCTGTAAGTCTGAACCCATTGGTTGCTCTGGAGGCTGCTGTTCATTGTTGTTTCACCCACATTTTCACACCGTCTCTTGAAACGGCAAAAAAATAGGGGATGAGTATGGGGCGTTTGTTCCTCTGGGCAGCTGTTGTCTCTCTGTGTACAGGGCAGCTGCTGGACTGTTGCTTGCCCACAGAAGGATGGAAAGCGCCACAGGTCACCTTGTAGGGAAGGGCTGTGGTTGGCAGGAGGGCTCCCCGAGGACTTGTAACGGAAAAGGACCTGGGGGTCCTGGTGGACAGCAGGATGGCCGTGAGCCAGCAATGGGCCCTGGTGGCCAGAAGGCCAATGGTTAGGGGGGTGAGAGAGGTTTTCCTCCCCCTCTACTCTGCCCTGGTGAGGCCACATCTGGAATATTGTGTCCAGTTCTGGGCCTTTCAGTTCCAGAAGGACAGGGAACTGCTGGAAAGAGTCCAGCGCAGAGCTGCAAAGATGGTGAAGGGAGTGGAACATCTCCCTGCTGAGGAAAGGCTGAGGGAGCTGGAGCTCTTTAGCTTGGAGAAGAGGAGACTGAGGGGTGACCTCAGGAATGTTTATCAATATGGAAAGGGTGAGTGTCAGGAGGATGGAGCCAGGCTCTTTCTGTGATGTCCAGTGACAGGACAAGGGGCAATGGGTGCAGCTGGAGCAGAGGAGGTTCCAGGTAAACATGAGGAAAAACTTTTTCACAGTGAGGGAGACAGAGCCTGGACCAGGCTGCCCAGAGAGGTTGTGGAGTCTCCTTCTCTGGAGACATTCAAAACCCACCTGGATCTGTTGCTGTGTGGCCTGTCCTGGGTGATCCTGCTCTGGCAGGGGGGTTGGACTCCTTTCCAACCCCCCACATTCTGTGATTCTGTGACTCCTCTGTAGGATGTCCCCAACTGTCTGGAGGTGCTGGGATGGCTCTGGGCATAAAAGTGCTGTGTGTGAAGCCTCCAGATCTTAGTCTTTCAAACATTTTCAAAGTTGGAATCTTAGTAGAAACCCCCCTTAGTGAGTCAAATACTTTGTCAGTCCTACTGGGTCTGGATGTTTGGTAATTTCCTGGAGATTTTCCAAGCGTGTTTGTGACGGTGGAACTGTGATTGTAAAAATAGCATCGTGGTGCTATTTTCTGCTTTCCCCATGTGTCTGTGGAGTGAACACTACTTAATTTATAGTCATAAATAGATCTGTCTGGGTTTTTTTTACTTTCTTGGTAACTTTGCGAGAAAAAAAACAACCCCGAACAATCCATCATCTGTTTGTCTTCGTTCATCACAGACAAAACAGCTAATTAAGTTCTGATTCCAGAGTCTTTAGCATGGCAATGACATCTTTAAGCACAACACCGACAGCTGGAATATTAGATCCCTGAAAGGGGTCTGCAGTGCTGGTGGGTGACATTTGGAGAAATTTTTAGTCCTGTAAATAGAGACGATTTGCTGTCTGAGCTCTTGAGCGGTTAAATAAGATGGGAACTTGACGATTTTATTTTCAAGGACGTAATCCCAAGGTTGTGGTTCCTGGGTTGAGTTTTTCAACTGCAGCAGTTTTGAACTGAGCACAGCTGGTAAACAAAGTGAAGAAAATCCCCCTCAGCCACATCCTGCAATTTGACACAAAACAGGCAGGGAAAGGAAGAACCAAATATAATCCTCCTTGTGAGGCAGATGTGGGAAGAATCATTCTGCTCTTCCACTTAATGATTTATTTGACTGGAACACTTTCTCCAGGTGAATAATTTTCTCCTCACATGTCAGTAGAACTGACCTAGATGGGTTTAAAATAAATATTTGCAGAAATTCGCTCTTTACACATCATGTTTGTGCTGGGCTCCAGTCTGGAGTCTGTTTGCAGCCATGTGGAGCGTGGGGTTATTTTGAGTCCTGGTGATGGCAGCATTAAATTTTCCTTTGAATTACTGGGAGCTTTTGAGAGTATCACCCCTGGGAGACAACTTGATGTCTTGAAAGCCTATTGATTCAACAGTCAGGAATTTATGCCAAATTTCAGGACACCTCCCTCACACCTTTTAGTTCCCTTTTCCTCTAAAAACCTGAAATCAATCAACACACGAAGAGGTGAATCTCTGGAAATTAAGTACTGGTGGTTGCATGGAAGGTCTTTGAGGATAGGAAGTGAAGCAGAATCGGGAGACTTCATTCCCAACCTCCAAGCTCGTGACATTCCCACGGGAATAGAGAGATGAGCCAAAGGAACCCAGAGTAGCTCTACACAACCTGAAGGATAAGCAAGGGGTGGTGCAAAGGTACGCCCCAGATGAAGACTTTCTAACCCAGGGCAATCAAATGGAAGCTCATTGAGGGTGGGAGGTGAGAGGGAAATACGCGTCAGGGCCTCGGGGTTTACACCTAGTGCAGAAGCAGAAACGTCCCTGGGTTCTTCTCTATCCGATTCCGCTTCTCGCTGCACACGTGGGAGGGAAGCCTGGTCAGCTTCTCAAAGACGAGTGCATTTGGTTCAGCTTTGGTCTGAAAATGCAAGAAAGTTGTTGTCATCAAAGCCGTTCTCTTACCGCTGAGCAGCGTGGTGGAGAGCAGAGCAGGGAGGAGGGGAGGGGAACTCGGGTAAAGGGGACGTTGCATCACCTGCGACAGCTCGATCCCGCACTCCCCCTCCCGTGGCTGCTCTTCATTACGGTGGGTGATTATTTCACTTCAAGAGCCGTCTGTGTTGGAACACTCGGGGCGTTGCGTTGCCGAGGCAATTTGAATGCTTCCATTCATTTCCGAAAAAGCCTCTGTGATGTTTCTCAATTATTCATGATACAGGTTTCTTCCATCAGCGATACCTCCGTGACTCCTCCTCGCTTTCTGAAGCGAGGGTTTTCACAGTGCTCTGCTCGCTCTCCTCTGTTGTGTGAAGGGGAGCAAAGTTTCTGAGCTGACATTTACTGCAACTGTTTTTGAGAAGCAGAAGGTGGACTGGAAGTGTTGTGAGCCCTTACGTCCCGTAAGAGGAGGACTAAGCCAGGAAAGGACCTTACCCCGCTGTGCCACATGGTCTAATTGACCACTAAGACCCTGGATTACCTGGGGGTGGGAAAAGTGGCGCTGTCAGAATGATTAGACCGATAGACAGCAAGGCAGAGATTTGGGAGAGTGTGTGAATGACATTAAAGTCGTGCCAAAGGAAAGTTGGCGGTGCTCATAAATGTACTGCGAGAGCATCCAGGCAGGGGCATCCTAGAGGGGAGAAACAT
Organism: Baryphthengus martii; assembly: GCA_013396935.1. Classification (NCBI taxonomy): domain Eukaryota; kingdom Metazoa; phylum Chordata; class Aves; order Coraciiformes; family Momotidae; genus Baryphthengus; species Baryphthengus martii. Next base: position 28,271 of record VWZK01016767.1, on the reverse strand, counting down.
TTCGGAGAAAAATGTCTTCTCTCCAGGATGTGACCGGTGCTGCAGGTTGCAAAGAGCAGGACACAAAAGTGAGAGGGGAAAAAAGGATGGATACACCAAAATACAAGAAGCTGTGCTGCACACAAAGAGAGTGAGCGACGTGAAGATGTAGAAATCCCGGTCCCTTCCACAGTTAGGGCAGCGCGGTGAGACCGGGTGAAAATGTCTCTGGCGAGAGGAACTGAAAGCTCAGGATTCATCCAGCCAGTTGTTCCCTGGCAGCGTCCTGGCCACACGGAGAAACTGTAGCAGGGAAATGAGCAGGGGGATCCAGTGAAGGACAATTCCTGTGGAGCCTGATGAGTTTCTCCTAAACACTGTTCTGAGCACAGTCGAACTCCAGAGCAGAACCTCAGGGTGGTTTCTCACAGCACAGACGGTCCTTTCCTGGGCTTCAGAATCCTGGATTTAAAGGGAGTGAGCAACTGAAGTGGCTCTGATTCATCAGGGGGACTTATAAATTATAGATGAAGGCAACTCAGCCTCAAAGTAAGGTACTTGGGACCTCAGAAATGTGAGTGAATGCTCCTGCGCTACAGTGAAATGCTTTTGTTTCGACAAATTGACATTTTGGAAAGAAAAAAATATTTTATCACAGGAGTTGGGAGATGCAAATAAGTGTCTGGGGGGTTTTTTGGAAAGCGTTGAAGCAAGTTGAGGACTAACTTCTCTTTTTTAAACTCTCGTCTGGTTCCTAGCTACAGCTTTCATTGCCTTTGAAAATTGGGTCCTTTATTAACGAGAGTTAAATTACATAATACCGAGGAAAGAATTTAAAATAATTACTTCCTAACCCCGTTTGCAAAGCCCTGAAGCAGAAGGCTTTATTACCCTTATCTTAACTTTCTTAACTACTAATGTTTTAGTAGTTAGGAAATTATCCTTTCCCTTTTTGAAAATCCAGCTGCAGTTATTTTCTTCCCCATTTTTATTAGCCCTCCGTATATTGATAATAATCGCACCATATTGAGGTGTTTCAGGAGGAGACATTAAGGCCGATCAAGTGAATCATTCAACGTTTTAAAAATTGTCTGAACACAAATTTACACAATAGCCTGTGACAAAAGAATCTTTAGGGGACGATCAAATAAATAACACTCGTTTTTCAAGAACACTGCAACACTATCAAAAAGAATAATCCAGGCCTCTCTTTTAATGGCAAACTATTACTATTCATGTACGTCGGCAATTTTAAGAGCTCCAGAGCCGTGCTCTGCAAAATTCTTACGTGTGGCTTTGGCAAGAGGCGGTTACTACGAGCAGGGATCCACCTTGGGCGTCTCAGCTGCACCAACCTGCTGTGCCTCTGAAGGCAGCTTCCCTAAGCTCCACACTTTATTTTTTTCCCATTTATATGACCCCAAAAAATGTATTAGTGTTTCTGTCTAATATGGCTGGGAGGCACCTGTAAGAGTAACATGTCAGGAGGTACGTTCCTCGGAGAGCATTTTCCGTTTGTCCTTTTTACAGCAATATTTTTCTGGCAGTTAGTGAAGAAGATGAGAAGCCCCCCCCAAAGCTAAAGCTTAGCTGGCACCGTGAATTTATAGGAAAAGCTTCTGGCTCCATTGAAGCTCGGCTTTCCCAGGCAGTGCTTTTGGAGTACCCGGGATTTGATGGGCTTTCTGCTGCATCTCAGCAGCTTTTCCTGCGGAGTCCAGAAGATAAAATGTCTCCCTGCAGCAGCAAAAACTATTCCACTGTAAAACCCGTTTCTGACCTCTCATCAGCTGAATTTTGCCAGCTGAAACCTCTCATGGATGTGTGGGAGGGTTCACCTGCGCAGCCCCCCATGATCCACTCTGCTAACGGGCAGAGCCTTCTTAAAGTACGGAGAAGGGCAGGAGGGGACTTGCCCATCAAGAGGTTTGAAGCCTCCCCAGTCCTGCTCAGCCAGCCTTACTCAGGTACATTGAGCCTTCAGCTGCTGGGGAGCTGCTTGCTCAGAGCAGCTGGGATCCTGAGCTGCTTTTTCTTAAACTTCTTTTGTGGGGCTTGGCGATGCAAGTGCAAGGGTCTGGATTTCTCTGTGCTTTCAGATAAGGGCACTGAAACCCACCTTTTTTTCTGATAAAAGCGTGGGAGTATTTTCAACTTTATGATGAATAACACTTTACAGTTGGGATGGTGAGTGAGCTGCTTGTCTGGGCTGGTGGCTATTCCAGGCTGATCCCAGTATGTGGGTTCTTACTGGTGTTGGAGCTTGAGCTGTTAGAGGCAGGGAAGCAAGTGCGTGCAGATTGTACCTCTAGATCCATAGAGCCCCCCACCCCTGGATTTTGCATGATGGCCTCAACACCGTTTTCTCATCCCACACTGAATCCTGGACTGGTGGGAGCTGGAAGAAACCTCTGGAGCTCATCTGGTGCCACCCCCCTGCTCCAGCAGGGGCACCCAGAGCAGGGGGCCCAGCAGCGCAGGGTCCAGGAGCCTTTGGAATCTCTCCGGAGAAGGAGACTCCCCAAGCTCTCTGGGCAGCCTGGGCCAGGCTCCAACCCCCTCCCACCAAAGAAGTTTCGCCTCCTGCTCCCAGGGAACCTCCTGGGTTCCAGTCGGTGCCCGGTGCCCCTTGTCCTGGTGCTGGGCACCCCTGAGCAGAGTCTGGCCCCAGCCTCTCGCCCCCCGGGGGCCCTTGAGCTCTTGCTCAGCCTTGCTCAGCTCCCCTCTGGGGCTGCTCTTCTGCAGCTGAACAGCCCCAGGGCTCTCAGCCTTTCCTGGCCACACAGATGCTCCAGGCCCCTCAGCAGCTTCATCATGTCATTACAAGGCCAGCTCTTTAGAAATGGGGACATTTCTGCATCCCATTCGAACAGCGCCTGGCACAGCAGAGCCAGGGGCTGGGCCTCACTAATGGAGCAGCCAGACTCAGCATTTGATAGAACAATTAACATGAATCTACTTCTTACAGCTACAGCTGCCTCCTCCTTCTTTAAATCAAGCCCCAGTACCATGGTTTCCTGTCTCCTGTGCTCTTCCCATCAAATCATCATTTTATAGCTGAAGTGTGGCTGAGAAGACAAGAGGAGAGAAGTAGCCTCCCCGCTGCAGCGAAAGATAGAAGGCTAAGTAGCGGCAGGAAGGGCAGCCAAATCTCAGAATATTATTTAGGAGAGGGTAATAAATAAGCAAGGCGATGTTCACAAAGGCTTTAATAGGGTTTTATCAGCAGAGAGGATACATCTGAAAGAAGGAGGAGCAGAGGGAGGGAGCCAGGTAACAAGTTCCGAATCCAGAGACTTGTGACACCCCCTGTCTGCTGAAAAATGAGGCAGGGGAGTTCCACAGACCCTGCCCTGGGTGACCCGGCTGGAGCAGGGGGGTTGGAGCAGATGATCTCCAGATGTCCATTCCAATCCCGCACCGTGCTGGGATTCGATGACAGATAAATGACCAGAGTTGTACCTGCTCACAGAGATAATAGACCCAATAACACCTCATGGTTTGTGAGCCATGAGGGAGAGCCTAAGGCGCCAAATAGCAGAGCCTCTGAATATACCCTCGGGCTGCTCTTTGTCCCACAGAGTATCTTATGATCTGAAACAGCAGATTATTTCAACTGTTGATCAGTTAAATATGTGAAGGTGACTTCAGCTCAGCTTTTGGCATTTTGGAACCCGTTACCTTCACGCAGCCCAGTGCTGCAGGAGGGAGTCTTGTGTATTTAACAAAAAGCTCATCTCGAGTTTGGAAACCTGCTGGAGTCGGCACAGCCTCGAGAGGTGGAGGGAATTGTTAAGCCATGTGCACCGTTTCTGGTTTTAAGAACTTGCTCCTGCAGACAGTTCAGAGGAGTTGGGCCCTGTTCCTCTGAAATGCCAGGGAATCCTGGATCCCTGTGCTCAGCCAAGAGGACCAGGGCTGCAGCAGACAGATGGGGCGGGGGCTGCGCATCGGAGCTGCCACCCAAGGAACAAAGAGCAGGATGACTTTATGACGATGGCTGAATTAATCAAATCAATAGTTTTAAGCACTTAATGCCTAAAGTGATTTGAGTGTTGGTTATAAAAATGTGCATGAGCGTAGTGTATAAATACTCGGTAACTGACAGCTCCTTCTGGGAAAATAGAGCTCCTGTAAGTTTTGTGTGTCCGTACGGCTTGTTTGGATACATCATCAGAATTGATGTCTTTACAGAGTGCTCAGGTATTAATCAGCTCTAACAACCACACACGGAGCTTTTGCTGAGTGCGTCTCTCCCTGCACCATCTGCTTGGGAAGAGGAGAAGACCGGCTCAGGAGCTGGCAAAAGAACTGGTTTGTGATCTGGCAGAAAACACCGTGGGAGGCTGAGCTTTGTAACGGTGGGAGCTAACTCCGAATCAACTCCAGTCTACCCATTCCGTACATACCCTTTATCACCAGATCATCACCGCACTGTGGGCTCCACGGAACTGGTGTCTGGAGTCACCTTGAGCCTTTAAATGGAGGCTGGACAAAGTTTGAAGAGACAGTACCGAGGGCTGGCAGAGCTCCGGTGCTGTCGTGTTTTACTCTTTGGAGACCCCAAGATCTCCTGCTGTGTGGTTTGCGCGGATCCTGAAGTATTGGATTGTTCTAGGAAGTGAGTATTGAGCACCACCGGCTTTGTTTGTCGGTGCACATCCCAGGAGAAGGGAGGGCAGTCAGGCGCTCGTGCCCGTGCTGGGGTTATACCGAGTGGTGCCGACGCCGGAACCGCAGCCGGACTGCGGAAACCTGTGCTGCTGAAATGAGAGCTGCATCTTGCGGGGCACGTGGCGGAGTTAAAGCTTCCTCCCTTCTCTTTCTTCTTTTCAGTCCCTGACTTAACTCTCCAGAAGCCTATGTTTTAAGTTTAGCCATGAATTTAGAGGGATATTTTCCAAGTCATGAATGGGAGCTAAGCAGCCCTTTAGCGTCGATGGATTTGAGCAGAGCTTGGAAATCTCCTTGATCCCTGGGATTTAGCCATGTGCTTGAAGTTTAAGTGTGTGCCGAGGCTCCGCTTCCATTTAGCTCCTTATCCCAGCAGAACGTTTTCTTAAAACGTCATTTCACTGAGAGAGCTGGGCTTCCAGATCCCACCCCATCCCTGGGGAAGTCCTGCTGTTCTGCTGCTGGAAACTCTCCAAGGCAAGGCGATGCGACACCAACCCTTTTACATCCAGCGTCTTTCCCTGTCTGAAAGGTGTTTGGGGTTTTCAAATGTTTATTAAGGTAACTAACATCAACCAAGAGGCTGAAAGCAGCTCCATGGAGAAAGACCTTGGAGTCCTAGTGCATAGTAAGTTATCCATGGGACAGCAATGGGCCCTTGTGGCCAAGAGGCCAGTGGGCTCCTGGGGGGCATTAAGAAGACTGTGTCCAGCAGGTCGAGGGAGGTTCTCCTCACCCTCTACTCTGCCCTGGGGAGACCACACCTGGAATACTGGATCCAGTTTTGGGCTCCTCAGTTCAAGAGAGACACGGAAATACTGGAGAGAGTCCAATGGAGGCTACGAGGATGATGAAGGGACTGGAACATCTCTCCTGTGAGGAAAGGCTGAGAGAACTGGGGCTGTTTAGTCTGGAGGAGAGAAGGCTGAGAGGGGATCTGATCCATGTCTAGAAATCTCTGAGGGGTGGGGGTCAAGTGGAAGGGGCCAGGCTCTTTTCTGGGGTGCCCTGGAACAGAACAAGGAATAATGGGTATAAACTAGAACATAGGAGGTTCCACCTCAACATGAGGAGAAACTTCTTTGGTGTGAGGGTGATGGAGCCTGGCCCAGGCTGCCCAGAGAGGTGGTGGAGTCTCCTTCTCTGGAGACATTCAACGCCCCCTGGATCTGTTCCTGTGTGGCCTGCCCTGGGGGATCCTGCTCTGGCAGGGGGATTGGACTGGATGATCTCCAAAGGTCGCTTCCAACCCCTACGATTCTGTGATTCTATGAAATGTTTTAAAAGCGCACGCTCTCCGCTGTTGTGTCTCCTGGCTGATAAATCAACACACCCTTCTCATCAGTCGCAACGGACTTGGCAAAGATTAGCAGAAGATGAAAGCCCTTTATTACCTTCATCTTCAGCCTTCTGCACACTCCCACTCAAGGACAATTTCCCCCACCCTATCGGGATGGCGACAGCATTGATTTAGCTTACATTAACCTTTTAAGACCTATCCGATTACGCTGGATACATTTCACTTGATAAGGATTTAACTCAAGTTTCGTCTCCGCCGTTTTTCCAGGCAGCCGAGTCCTGTAGTGTCGTATTAATCATGATCAGGCAATCTCCTTCCCAACTTGCGGTGGGGAAGTGTTTTTAATCACAATTTTAGTTCTAAAATTACTGACCGATCTTTGCAGCCACCTCACTCGTTTGAAATCAATTGTTCCCAGGAAGATTTAACTTTCTAACGAAAAGTCTTTGTGCTGCGCCGTTTCAAGGCTAACTTAAGGCGAGTTAAGGACATAATTCTCTCACCATCCTACTTCTAATGTCCTGTACAACCTCATTCTCTTCTGTGTCTCACCGAGTTGTCATTTTATCGAGATTCATGTCTTAGCTCACTGTTTGGAGTCTGAGGAAGAATTTTGTGCGATGAAGTCTTGTGAGCGGTAGCTGACTTCTTTACACAAAACCTGATCTGAGCCTGCAGCTGGACAGAGAAAACCTGTGGGATTTTACAGCCGCACGTCCAGTATGGGAAGGAACCTCAGACAGGAGTTCTCCATCTTTTCAGCCCTGGTGAGGTGCAGTGCCAGGTAGTAAATAGATACGTCTCTTGGTGTGTGGCCCACGAGAAGCAGCTCGCGGCCTCAGCAGAGCCACAGAACCCTGGAGGTGACCGGTGTGCAAACCCTGCCCGTGGGATGCTGCTCGTGGAGCCTCGTCTCCTTCATTGTGCCTGTGAACTCCGAGGTCCCACCAAAGAGGAACCACTTGGGAAGCCAAAGAGTTGCGGTTTAGTTCCAAACCTGAGGCTTCTGCACGGCTCAAGGACTCGCTTTCTCGTGCCTGTTGCCCCTGGATGACCCTACCTGGGGTCTGCTCTGCGCGGTGACGAGAGGCAGCAGGTAACGGCGTCGTTACGGTGATAAAGTCCGAGACTCGTGGCACAGAACTCGAGGTCTGGTCCAGCACTTGTTAAAACAAGCTATTTATAGACGATTTGGTTAACCCCGCGCAGCAGCGTCCGCTCCTGCCGCCGCTCCGCTCCTTGACTTAATAAACCCTGTCGGGAGAGATCTGGACGTAGTGAGAGTATCCAACTCCGGGGAGTAACGCTGCGTGACATCTTGTGACATGTCTGTTACAAGGCTTCGGGAAGGAAGCTCCCGTCACCTGGCAGAGGAGATGCTTTTCCTACCCCTGGGAACTAATTATGTCAGTTCAGCTGGGAGTAGAATTTTTGCAGCAGCCTGTTTTGTCCTTTTCAGTATTTTGCGGTTTGATCGATGGCCTCTTCGGCTCCTTTCGCACAGATTAGCGAGGCCGTAAACGGAGAGAAAACAGAAGAGGCAGCCCCATAAAAACAACCAAATACTGAAGAGATCAAAGTAGCAGAGCACGGGAACAGAACCATAAGTCATCGGCTGCAGGTGGCATTAAAGATGTGCAGGGCTCGTTCTCGTGCAGATTGTAATAAGAATAGTAAATGGCACAGAACTAATCTTGGCTCAAGATAAAGGATTTTCAATGACTATGGAAAAAAACAATGAGAGTGGGTTGAGAGGCAGAATGGGACATAAATATTCTGGAGAAACAGGATAAATAATTTTCCCTCAAATATTCTTAATAACTTTTTACAGGCGTTTCCTTTTAATATAAATTTACTGTAATTCCTAAGGGTCTTTAGGGGACGTGAGTGGAAACAGGGTTTAAATCTATAAAGAGATTATTCACAGGGATACCTTGGCTGGCCCTGATGCAAAACAGCATGGCTGAGACCTTTTCCTCCTCAGAAAGTGGAGGTCTTGTCCATCCTGGGTATGGGGAACAGTTCTGGGGTGCGGTGCATGGAGCTCTGCCCTCCAGCTGTGCCCAGTCTCATGGAGCTCTGCCCTCCAGCTGTGACCAGGAGCTGGAGCTCTGCCCTCCAGTTGTGCCCAGGCCCATGGAGCTGTGCCCTCCAGCTGTGCCCAGGCTCATGGAGCTCTGCCCTCCAGCTGTGACCAGGAGCTGGAGCTCTGCCCTCCAGCTGTGACCAGGCCCACGGAGCTGTGCCCTCCAGCTGTGCCCAGGCCCATGGAGCTGTGCCCTCCAGTTGTGCCCAGGCATTGCTCCAAGGGCTGTGAGCTGCTTCCTTAGGCCGAAACCACTCCAAGGAGTTCTTTATCAGTTGACCCCCTTGGGTGTTTCTGTGGCAGTACTTAAGTTGATGGTGTCTCTTCAGTGTAGTGGTGGGTACCTGGTGAGCCAGAGATCTGTTTCAGGCCTCAGCTGGTGTTTGTCACAGAGCTGTGGCTCCGTTTCAGGCACAGAACAGGGATGTCATCTTGCTGCCAGCGCTCCCATTGCGGGCAGACAGGCTGGTGTGTGCCTCCTGCTTCCAAATCCTGTGCGTGAAGACTTCGGGGCTTTTCCCAGCGTTCAGGGGAGGAGAGGAGATGACACCTAGGATGGAATAGTTTCTCCATTTACCAGGGTTTTGCGATTTCTACCCATTGGGATCTCCCTGGGCAGTTGATTGCTTTTAGTACCGCAGGATGGGATCGCTGCCGGGCACGTAGTGTGTGGGTGCACAGGAAGGAACACACCCTGAGGACTGTTAGCGTGGGGGTTTGTGTCCTTTCTGGATATGTCAATAACTGCAGAAACTGAAAGCATGAAACTCTACTTGTGTCTGGACATCCTCTTGGAAGACTGAGTGGTAAGGATTTTGAAGAACTCAAAGCTGCCTGTGCCGTTAGGAGGCTGTGGAACAGACTGAGCTGCTCCTCGGGGTCAGTACAGAGCCGAATTGTGAGCTCCAACCCTGACAGGAGGCTGGTGCAGAGAGGAATCCAACGGGGCGCTTGGCACGGCCACGGAAGCGCTCGGGTGATCTGTTTGGTTTGCTGAGAGTGGTGCCGCTGAGCTGAGAAAATCATTTATCAAGCAGCTTGAACTAGTTTTAGAAGGGGACGTTCCACAGCAGCCTGCAGAAGACAGGCGCTGCTCTATAATACAGAAATCAGGAACTGTTATAAATTCACTAGTGGTCCAGCCTGTACTAGAGCTTTTTTTCAGCTGCGATTACTCCTGAGACTTAAACTATTTCCCTTCCCAGACTGGCCCTTCTGCCTCAGTCTTCGTGCAAGGGCAAAGCTAAAACTTTGTATCTAAAATACCAATAAAGTAAGAGAGGAATGTACTAATCCCTGACTACGAAATTTATGAACTTGCTGGTATTAACCTTTTGTTTTATTGCCTTTATGGCCATACTATAAAATATAGCCAGAGTGAAATAGCTGCGTGTTTGAACTGCGCTGCCTGGAATGGTTTGAGTCCTGAAGATGAAGAGCCCTTCCTCCTGCTGTGATATACCCCAGGGGAGCTGGAGGGGGATGACAAGAGTGGTTTCTCTATATTCAGCCATGCCCACAGCCCATATAGATGAAAAGGGTGAGGACAGACTTCTGTGACTCAAAGGAGATGCTCCTCATGGTCCATGTGGACTCGGCTGTGCTCTCTGCAGTTGGGCTTTGCGCCCTGTGCCATCGGCTGCGTGCAGGTGGAGTAGGCTGTACGTGCTCTACAGGCTGTGAGGGGGAACTTCTGAGACCTCCTGGGGGGAAGGATGAGAGAGGACATACAAATCATGCAGTTCAGCAAGGTCTGGGTGTGCTTCTACGCTCACGTGTCTGAAACCAGAGAGAGAGGTAGGAGAAAACGACTGTAGTAACTGGTTGGGTTTTCTAGGTTGTGGAATTATCTGTGCTCAAGGTCTGCAGGAGCTCTGCGTGTTGGCTGGGGGATCCCATTAGCTGGGGTAATAAGGTGATGAGTTCAATGTAAATACAAACGTTCTTGAGTTCCTCACCCTGGCAAACGGTGAATTCCAGTTCCAAGTCTCCGATGTTTGTTCCTTTTTACGACCAGCCCTGTGATAGCGCTGAAAAGCCCCAGCAGAGTCAAGGTTGTCCTTGGTCCTGGAGTTGTATCTTTTCATCTAGGCAAAGTACTCCTTGAACTCCTGACACCAAAACTGGCAAAATCCCAGCTTGGATCGACCAAATTCCGCCTCTTTTTGTCCCAGCCAGCTAAGTGGTGCCCTCCAGAGCTTCTGGCCCAGAGATGGAATCTTGGCTGCTGTAGGCAAACTGGAGAACCCTGGAGGTGCTGGCAATTGTTGAGGGGTTTGTCCACATTGCCCAGAAAGCTCTGGTACCTGCCGTGGGGTGCTTGAAATGAATCAGGGTCCCACTGGGAAAAGTTTGGTTTTCCTTTAAGCTAAAGAGCTAAGAGAGATCTTTAATTGAGCCTTTTAGTAAAATAACAGCCTCAATTTGACACGTCACTCGAAAGAGTACTCAGGGGGGGACTCGCTTCATGCTCCTGGCAGCTCCGGGTTTCACACCTGCCGAAGTCCCAGCTGCGCTCTTCCAGACGGTACCAAAACTCCACAAATTTGCTCGTTAGAGCCACTTACTGTGACGTTTCTGTGCCTTTTTTTTCAACGGGATGAGCCTCAGCATGAAGTGTGAGACCTCATCTCTGGACCCTGTCCCTCCTCCTAGGTCTGCTGGGCTGGTAATGGCCACGGGGCCAGTTGGTGGTGTGAGGTGGCACCGACAAGTCTGAAATTGTTGCAGATCAGCTCCATTTCGGAATGCTCTGCCGTACCCCTAATGCCGTTTTACGTCAATGAGCTCGTTAAAGAAAATGAGCTGTCTCAATACCCATCAGCACAGCGTATGGCTAAGCAGAAAATAGGGCCTTTTTATTTTTTTTTTTTTATTTTTGTTTAATTTTTTTTGACAGCTTTTGGACACGATGGGGAATTCGTACCTTCACCGGATACGATGCATTTGCAAGGGAAATGCTCAGGCTCCGTGGGGGTTTTTTTGCGTTATTTCTTGGAGCTGACAGGAGCGCTTTGCAAGTACATTCAACAGCTCCAGTCGTGCTGATGAGCGCTGATGGCGGTGGAGCTAATGGCCTCATCAGAATTGCTTGTAAACCGATTGTCCTACTGGAGTAGTTATCTGGGAGCTTAAAGAGCCGTGATGGCATCTATTCTGCGAGCACCTGGCCGCGTGTGAGTAAATATAGCAGCACTGAATGCTGGAGGTGCCGCACGTGGCGGGCTGAGAAATTCTGCTGGGTCCTCTGAGATCTGGAACTGAGCAGCTCGAGGGTAACGTCACTTGGCCTGGGCCAAAGCCCACGGCAATCAGGGAGGGGAGAAGGGGGCTACAAGAAGGCTGGAGAGGGGCTTTTTAGGATGTCAGGTAGTGATAGGACAAGGGGGAATGGATCCAAGCTAGAGGAGGGGAGATTTAGATTGGACGTTAGGAAGAAGTTCTTCCTCAGGAGGGTGGTGAGACCCTGGCACAGGTTGCCCAGAGAGGTGGTGGAAGCCCCATCCCTGGAAGTTTTGAAGGCCAGGCTGGATGGGGCTCTGAGCAACCTGCTCTAGTGGGAGGTGTCCCTGCCCATGGCAGGGGGTTGGAACTGGATGATCTTCAAGGTCCCTTCCAACCCTGGCAATTCTATGATTCCATAACATTCCCACCAGCACAAATGGATTGTTTGAATCTGGTGCTTTTTGGGAGGACTTGATGTTAGTAGAGGCTTGGGATGGTTGGTTTGGGTATGGCCTGGTTTGAGTTAGAGCAGAACTGATTCAGGTCAGTCATTTTACTTTTCAGCTGAGTCTCAGTTCTAAGTAACTGCACTTTCTGAAGTTAATGGGACATTTTGGGAGCCGGTGTCTGCTTCTGGTGGCGATAAAGCTCCGTGTTTAGAGTTACTACCAAGAGTTGGTGAGTGCAGAAAGGCTCTTGCTTACCCTTGCTCCTGTGCAGGCCAAGGTCGCTGTGAAATCTTGTGCCCAATTGTTAGGTTGCAGTAAAGTACAAGGTGATTCCTACTGGGAGGAGCAGCCAGGACAGGGGACCCCAAACTGGCCAACGGGGAATTCCATCCCATGTACATTCCATTAGTATAAAGCTGAGGGGTCACGAGAGTCAAGCCCCTTCCTCAATGACTGGTGTCTGAGGACTCTGTTCTGCCTTTGATCCTGATCCCTGTGTTCCTGAATCCAGTGCCCATCTGCTGCTGAGTCCAGACTGGGACTTTCCCAGTGCCTGCTCCACAGCATCCATGGTGACGGTGATGTAATTGCCACTGGGGGGTTGGGGTGGATGCTGGTTTTGTACGTATTTTATTTAATCGTCATTGTTATTATTTTCATTAAAGCTGCTTTAGCTTTCTTTTCCAACCCATAAATCTCTCTCCCTTATCCCCTTTCTCTTCCCCTTGGGGAGTGGAGAGGGGTTAACAGAGAGCATCTGTCACTCATCCAGTGACTGGCCCAGTTCTAACCCTCGACAGGTGCTCAGCTTGCCAAGGAGACCCAGTAATCCTCAGTTTGCTCTTTCAATGCACAAACTCTCACAAAACAAAGCTCTTCATGAGCTTCATCCAGGAAGAAGAGTGTCGCTGTCGGGGTTTCAGAGATAGGCTCTGGTTTTTGTTGGCCTGCTGCTTGTATCTCAGGAAGAGGTGTTAGAGGCTGACTGGAAAGATAAAGTTAGTTCCCCACGGTGACAGACAGTATCATCCAGTCCTTTGGATTTAAACTCGGCATCCGGATGGAGAGAGCAAAATTCAGTTTCCTGATCCCCTGCAAACCCTTGGAGCTTTAGAATGAGGCAGGAAGGAGGTTTATTTCCATAACAAAACCCGAGGGCTTTAATCTGAAATCCAGCACGGCCAGATCCATCCCTTAGAGACAGGGCATAGAGGATCTCTTTGGACGTGATTCAATATCCATGACGGCCAAATGCATCTGGATGCTTCTAAAGCCAAGGCCTTGCTGGTTCGTGCTCCTGTCAGCAGCAGGAACCGGTGGTGGGTCCATCGTGGTGCTGCGGAGCCCTCACCTCCTCCCTCCGACTTAACCACCTGCCCTCCCTTGGGCTCTGGGCATCTCAGTGCGTTTTGCACAACCAAATCATTTCAGGAAGGGTGTCTACAAGCTGAAAATTGTGTGTGTGTTATAATATGCTAATCCTTTCCCTCTTCCTCCGGCCTTAACTGCCTCAATTTCCAGAGGGAATTGACTTTTGGAGTCTTTGAGGAATGGTTTCCATTTCTCTGGTAAGATCCTCCACATCCCTGAAACTATTTCTGTTCATCAGAAACTCCACCCATTTGAAACTGATGCTCCATTTATCTCTTCTTTGAAGCCTCCACAGAGCTCTCAAAAGCAGGCCTGGCTGGCTCAGCTGCCATGTGCCTGCCTTCTTATTAAAGTCGTGTTAGGAGCTGGGAGTGAGACTCTGGACTCGTCCGTTTATCTCCTCCTGCTCTGCCTTCTTCCTGACTCATCAATATCTGTCAAGTGGATGGGCAAAACTCAGCATTGGCTGCTCTCTAGAGACCATCTCGCTGCAGAAAAGCAAGTTATGTTCAATTGTTCCCCATCCATCATCAGCTAATGACTGTCCTGTAACTTCTCCTGGTGTCCCGGGCAGCCAAAAGGGTGGAGCACTGATGGAGGAGCCCTGGGATCCCTCCCTGCCTCTGCTGATGGACCACAGACAGTTTACTCCCCTCCCTCCTCCTCGGCCTCTCCCACTGCTGAGAGCAGAGAGGAATCATAAAACCATAGAATGGCAGGGGTTGGAAAGGACCGCTGGAGATCCTCGAGTCCAACCCCCCCTGCCAGAGCAGGATCACCCAGGGCAGGCCACACAGCAACAGATCCAGGGGGGTTGGAAAGTCTCCAGAGAAGGAGACTCCACCACCTCTCTGGGCAGCCTGGGCCAGGCTCTGTCACCCTCACAGCAAAGAAGTTTCTCCTCATGTTGAGGAAGAACTTTCTGTGTTATAGCTTATACTCATTGCCCCTCATCCTATCCCAGGATACCCCAGAAAAGAGCCTGGCCCCTTCCACTTGACCCCCACCCTTCAGAGATTTGTAAACATGAATCTTCTCTTCTCCAGGCTAACCAGCCCCAGGGCTCTCAGCCTTTCCTCACAGGAGAGATGTTCCAGTCCCTTCATCATCCTTGTAGCCTCCGTTGGACTCTCTGTAGTATTTCCCTGTTCGTCTTGAACTGGGGAGCCCAGAACTGTGTCCAAGGGCTGTAGTGTCCTTGGGGACCTAGAGCTGAGCAGCAGAACCCAGAGCCGGGCTTTGCTGCCACGGGCTCTGTATCGACATATCTAAGCTCAGAGCGGTTCCTCTGCATTGGGTTGGGACTCTACTGCTGCCGCCTTTTTTCATTTGGCCTTTTTGTTTCTTAAGCTTTGGAAAGTGTATTTAACAGGAAAGGAGTTTTTTAAAAAGTGAGGCTTTTAAAAGCTGTCGAGCCCTCCTTTTTAACCAGTTCAGAATCGTGCTGGTTTCCTAATTAATATCAGCAGTTTGACAATTTAGAGGAGGAGGGAAGCTGGGAATGACTAGCTTGGATATGATAATATGACCTTTGCCCTCTCCTAACGCTGTTTTTATGTGTGTTAGCTCTTGGTGTTGGCTCTGACAGAAGAAGAAATGATATTGTATATACAACAATATATATCCTATACCCAGGTATTGTAAAACCTTCCGTAATAGGCTCTTTTCTGTGAATCCTGAAAGCTTCTAGACTTGGACTTGCAGACCAGAAGAGTGACAAGGTCCAGACAAGAGTCTGAAATATTTTCTGAGGGTATCATCAGACCTGTGGACTGTTTGAAAAGCACCACTCTTGCCCAGCTGCAAGGTTGGAGAAGTCGGCCCTTCATGCAGTAGCAGGAGTTTGTCTATAAATCTAAATAGATGACAAGGAAGATGAGGAAGGCGGCGAGCGGCGGCACGGCCCCCAGCGGCAGCTTCCTCAGTGTTTAAAGCTCAATGGTGTTTGATTGCTCCACACCTGCCTGCTCTTCCAAGGCTGCAAGCAGAAAAAAATAATCTCCCCTGATATGCAAATCCAGCAAATCTTGATGTAGTTGTGGAGAGTGAGAAATAAATCTGGAAATCCGAGTCACCAATTTCAAACCCTTTCTTCATAGAGATTTGACTGATTTCCCCCCTCCTTCTCTCCAGCTCACTCAGAAAAGGGTGCAGGAGAGGCAGCGAGGACTTCTCAGGCTTTTTGCACCATCATCTTGGGAAAAAACGTGTGGCTTCTGCAGACTGTGCTATGCGAGAGCAGTCGGGCATCTTCTAGAAAATCTAATAAACTTCTAACACCGGATGTTTTGAAATGAATGCTCCTTCAAGCTGCTGTGCCATTTCCATTGGGAAAGCTCCCCAGATCCAGAGCTCGGTGTGCTGCAGAGTAGCAACACCTCCTGCAGAACCCAGTAGCTCCAAATGCCTTGCATAGGGTTAAAATCTCACTCAACTTGGGCTGTTCTGGTGCAAGTGTTACTCACTGGCCTGTATTTTTTTATGGAGTTTAATTTTCTGTGAATGAGTAAAATAAATAAAGCTTATTTATTTATAATAAGGGGGAGAGGGGGGAGAAAACTGTACAGGAAAGCTGCAGCGGTGTTGAAAAGCAAGAATTGTCTTGTCCTGCTAGTCTCAAAGTATTTAAAAGACATGTAGAGGTGGCACTTGGGGACAGGGGTTAGTGGTGACCTGGCAGTGCTGGGTTGATGGTTGGACTCGATGGTCTCAAAGGTCTTTTCCAACTTGAACGATTCCATGATTCTAATGTGGCTCCACTTGCCAAAGGGCATCTTCACTGGTTTGTCCCTTCTATGTGAGGAGAAGCTTCTGCCTGTGGGGGAAACAGGTATCAAAGCAATGCTAGGAAAAATACCCCAAACTTATCTTACTGATTTTAACTGAAGACTAAGGATTTTAAAATCCAGCAAGAAAAATAAAAGCAGATATTCCTGCTCCCCCTGGAAATCCTCAGCTTGTCTGGGAGGAGCTGGGTCTTTGATGCTCCTGTCCTGGACGGAGCAACCAGGTGGGGACTGTGCTTTTGTTGAAATAATAGTGCAGCTGAGCTCACTAGGTCTGCAAGTTTTTGGGAGACAGTGATGAAATATGTGCCATCATTAAAAATCAATAATAAGGATCTTGTCGTCACTTGCTGGGCAAGTGGGATTTCTTTTATTTTTACCCATTGAACTACTAAACCCTTTTTTTAAAGTAGAGTTTCGTCTTTCTAAAGCATTATTTTGTCATCCAAGTTCGGCACAATCCTAACTTTTGTCACATCAAAGCCAGCCTAAAATGTATTGAATTGGATGGAAATAAAAAATGGCTGTGAATCCGTGTTTTATAATAGCATCCAAAACACTCCCCAGCTTTCCTAGTCTGTGAACCAGCACTGAGCTGATACTGGGCTTTCTCATTCCAGCTGGATTAACGAGTTCCTGGACCAGCCAAAGACTTCCTACGGTTCCAGAGAGCAAGACAGGTGCTTCTTCCCTAATAAGTCGGGCCAGATGGAACGGGTGTCAGGCCAACACTTGCCGTGAAGAAAAAAATTACTTTTGATGTGCAGAAGCGCTGGTGCCAGATACATGGATGGAGTGGGAGGAAAAGAGCGCACACCTGTGAGTTGGCAGAGGACCTGTGGGCACCCTGGTGACAAATGGCAAATGCCTCTAACCTCAGGCTGCCCGGGGCGATGAGCTCTGTGCTCGTTCACAACACGGGGAGCGATGCTCGGTCCACCGTGAGCCGCTGTTCCTGGCTCCCGGGGATTCTTGGCTGACTGGAGCGTGCCAGAGGCAGGTGAATGGTACCTGAGTCTGCCCAGGCTTGAGGCTGGTGCCAGACGTGGAGCTGCAATTCCTGGGTTCCCGTGGCCTGCACCTGCCTGGCTAATTGCTCCTGGGTGGAAGACGTGCCTTGCGTCGAGAGCCAACGGCGGAGTCAGGAGCTCAAGGCAGAGTACACCAGCGGAAAACCAACATAAAAAGAAGTTGTGAGGATGTTGAGCTTCCAAAGGCAAGTCTTCCAGCACTCCAGACTTAAGAATAGGCTGAGACTTGCGCTGGGCAGGCAGGATGCAGGAAAAAGCCACTGTCTAGAGGAAGAGCAGCATCCTTCTCATCCCAGAGAGGCAGGAGGACGGAATCTTCCTCCCTCCGACCCCAGCAAATGGTAAGTTTACCTCAAACGTAGATTTTGAAGGAACAAAAAGTGTCAGTGCAATGGGACTAAATGCTACTGGTGATGCTTAAAATGGTAAGGGAAGAGTTTTTGGAAATGTCAACATATTTCTTATTGCTTATAACCAAGCCCAGTGTAAGGTAATAAAGGCTTCAGGGAGAAACAAGTCATAGCTCAGTGGGTCTGCAGCTTTTTGTGTGATGTTTTGTTGTTTAGTTGTTTCCATTTCAGCTCCCTTAATTCAGATGTGTAATGCCCTGCAGGGCTGACTCTTATGAATAAGCTTGAAGGAAACTCGAAGGAATCAGAGGGGCAGGAAAAATGTCTTCTCCTCCTGACGCCGACTTAGCTAAAGAGAGAAGTGTTAACAGGGTGGGGATGTGTCCCAGGGCTTGGCAGTGATGTTGGCTCGTGCTGGCCTCGTGTGAGCAGCTATAGCTTCAGTTTGCTCCTTCTCAGGCTGGAGAATCAAGGGTAAGAATTGCTCCGGCAGACGGTGTTTGTGGGCCGGCACCTGCCCCAAACAGCCGGAGTCGTACAGCACCCCACTGTGGAAGCCAGGCCTCCCCAGCTGCACCGCTTCTGGGGGTGCTCCTCTGCCCCCTTCCCCTCTCCTTGTCCGTGTCCAGGCTGTTGTGGGCACAGCAGGACCCCGGGACGGTGTAGGGCGACTCCTGAGCGTGTCTGCAGTGCTAGAGGTGGGCTTTGCGGAGCAACTGGAAAGGCTCTGCTTTGAGTTCCCCTCTGCCACCGCCCTGTCTCGTGTACCAAAGGCAACTGAGATTTCACTCAGGTTGGAACCCCCTCTGCTGTGAAGGGAGGTGGAGAGAGTTGGGGTTGTTCAGCCTGGAGAAGGGAAGGCTCCAGGGCGACCTTCTTCGGGCCTTTGAGGACTTCAAGGAGCCTGTTAGAAAGTTGGGTACAGACTTTGGAGCAGGGCCTGGTGGGACAGGACAAGGGGTGTAAAAGAGAGAGATTTAGGCTGGAGAGAGGAAGAGATTTTTGCTGCTGAGGGTGGTGAGAGCCTGACCCAGGTTGCCCCGAGAGGTGGTCGCTGCCCCATCCCTGGCCCCATTGCAGGGGAGGTTGGATGGGGCTCTGAGCAACCTGCTCTAGTTGCAGATGTCCCTGCTCCCTGCAGGGGGGTTGGACCAGGTGGCCTTGAAAGATCCCTTCCCACCCAAAGCATTTGATGATTCTAGGAAAACTGGACCGGGGCTTGGGACTCCACGATACACAGCTTCTCTGTGGTTAAGATCTAGCTGTACCACTGGTCAGGATGGACATTAATGTCCTCTGCATATTGGCCAGCCAGCGGCCTGGCAAAGAGCAGGATCGATCCCATCCCACTGCCCGAGGATTTCGGGGCCTGGACACACAACCCTGTGCCCTGCTCAGGGATCCTGGCTGCAGCCTCTCCCTCTGAAGGTCTCTGTTGGAGTCCCAGGAGCTGATCAGCTCGATAAAAGAAACCTCCCTGGTTTAAGATTCCTCTTCAGCTTTCAGTTTGAGCTTGGTACTGGGTGTACATCATTTCACTCGTCCTCCAGCAGCAGCAAAACACGATTCCAGTTGATGGAGCACATGAAACATTTTGTCTTTTAAGAAAAGATGACTGGTGCAGTTACTGACTGCAAGTCGAAGTCTTTCCTTTGTGTGCAGTATGGAAAGTGTGGATCCTTTAATATTTCACATTTTAATACAATTTCCTGTTGGAAATGTTCATTTTCAGTAACAAGTTTGAAAACGATAGACTTGCTCCTGTGTTCCCCGTGAGCCAACAGAAACGTGATTCGGGAGGATCAAGTTCTAAAAATGTATAGATTTTTGCTTTTTTTCTGTCTTCAAAGGAAGAGTATCTTAGAAAGCCCTCAACTAATTTGGGATGGGAAACCCATTTTTCTGATCAGCAATAATTTCCTCTGCCTCCGATGAAAGCAGCGCTCCTTAGTAGTGAGGTAGAATGGCTGATCCTCATTAACAAGCCTTCAGAACCTCATCTCCCTGGCAGATAAGTGATGTATGTATTCTTAAGAGTGTTAATACACTGACTTGACTTAGCATTTTCTCCTTTTTCAGCCTCTGGAACAGATAAGATCCAGATGAGCATCTGGTAATTAGTCCCAAAGGGCCACGTGCACAAATTGATTTCAAAGGGGGACTTGCATGCTGGAAAAAGATATTGATTTAAAAAAAAAAAAAAGGTTTTTTGCTTCAAAAAGAAGCCTCAGAGTGCTCTGTAGGCATGTTTCTGGGGCGTGCAGCCTCCCCTTCCCCACTTCTGCCCATTTGGGGACTATCTGGCAAAGAGAAAAAAAACTGCATCCGGGCTGGAACGCCCTGGATAATTTATTGTCTAAGGAAAGGCAGCGGAAAGAAAAAAAGAAATTATTTGTTTGGACGCCAGGTCTGGATCTGATAATCAAACTCATTTTTACCTGTTCCCAACCTGCTGTTCTCTTCTGTTGCTTTTCTGAAGCTCAGCAGTTGAACTCGGTCACAAATTAATGCAGATGAAAAGAGCTGAGTTCCCACGGAGGTAGAGAACGGCAGGAGATTCAAAGGGCTCGGTGAGATGGGATCCAAAGAGGGGAAAAAGCAGAGCTGCTCCAAGGTGGAACCTCTATCGGAGCCAACGAGAGAGAGAGGGAGCAGCTAATTGAAAATGTGTATTATCTTTGCAAAGTATGTTAATTGATATGTAACTTGTGAGAGCGATCGTGGGGATGTGGGGAGGAAATACTCCAAACGATCCGTGCAAGGTTATTGTATTAATGAGCTTCCCCGTTTATTGCCTCTGTTATTTTGAGTTAATTACATGGGCGCCTAAATGTATCTCTTTTAAATCTCAATTAATGTCCTTTACAATCAATTCATATTTAATTAATAGAACGGGCTGATGAAATGTAAAGCGAATGCTCATTTTGCACAAAGTGCTCCCAGCCCTTTCTGCGCTGCGGAGTAGCTGGAGAGGAGAACTGACTCTGACACGACGAAACCTGACAGCTCTGGAGGTTGCCAGCTTTTCCTCTTATTTAAGATGGTTTGGGAAGCCAGGAGCTGTAATTCAACCGAACTGTCTTACAGGGTCAAGCAGGCTGCCGGGGCTGTCGCCAGCAGGACAAGACCAGGCCATAGAACCAGAGAATCCCAGCATGGTGGGGGTTGGCAGGGTCCTCTGGAGCTCCTCTGATGCCACCCCCCTGCTCCAGCAGGGTCACCCAGAGCAGGGGGCCCAGCAGCGCAGGGTCCAGGCGCCTTTGGAATCTCTCCGGAGGAGACTCCCCAAGCTCTCTGGGCAGCCTGGGCCAGGCTCCAACACCCTCCCACCAAAGAAGTTTCTCCTCCTGCTCCCAGGGAACCTTCTGGGTTCCAATTGGTGCCCGGTGCCCCTTGTCCTGGCTCTGGGCACCACTGAGCAGAGTCTGGCCCCAGCCTCTTGCCCCTTGGGAGTCCTTGAGCTCTTGCTCAGCCTTGCTCAGCTCCCCTCTGGGGCTGCTCTTCTCCAGCTGCACAGCCCCAGGGCTCTCAGCCTTTCCTGGCCACACAGATGCTCCAGGCCCCTCAGCAGCTTCAGAGCCTCCCCTGGACTCCCTCCAGTAGTTGTCTCTTTTGAACTGGGGAGCCCAGCACTAGACACAACACTCCAAAGGTGGCCTCATTGGGGCAGAGCAGAGGGGGAGAAGAACTTCCCTTGACCTGCTGACCACACTCTGCTGAATGAGACACCACTAGATCTAGTTTGGGGCACACAGACAGAGCTGGACACAATGGCCACCCCCAGCAGTGAGTGTAGAGACTGGCCAGGAGTGAGAGATGTGTCCATGACGGATGCTCCAGGCCTCAGTCAATCGCCGCAACATCCAACTTGTTGAGACAAGAGGTGCTTCTGAGCTTTAGTCTGGGCGGTCTGGGGAAATGTAGGGTTGTAATGACGGAGTAGGATTGATGGATACTCCTGGGCCTTCTGCTAAAGGTTGTCTGTACAGTGAGGAGGACATGGGTGCTGCTCCCACTGAAGGGAGGAGGGACATAGGTCGTGTGGCAGGGACTGGTTTTTGAAGGCAGAAAGTGCTTGGTGCAGCCCTCAGCTGGGATTCGAGAGGGGCTGGTTCACTGGTGAAATGTTGGGAGCTTTAAATGTCTAGAGCAAGTTTGTCAGAGACAGGCAGCTGGATGTGGATGGATATCCTTCTGGAAACTGCACAATGTGGAAGTAAGAACCAGGGTGCTAAAGAGCATAATTTCTCAAAGTACCATTTGTACTGAAATTGAAGGGAATTTTGGGGTTGCCTCTTCAGACTCAGGTGGCTGAATTCCACACAAGTGCTGTGCAAAATCTCTTTGCTCACCTTTGTTCCAAGCTCTGTGATGCTGAAGGTCGCTTCCTTCTCTTGACCCTTGGGGAAGGCTGTTCTTGGGGTCTTTGGCTTGAATCTTCACTGGAGGAAGTCTCTCATTCATCCTCCTTGACTCTTGGGAGGAGGGACTTCCCACCCCCGCTGTGCTTACTAGGCCCTGGTTATCTCTTGCAATTAATACAAGAATAATCCACGGTTTGAAATTCCTTGCCTGGATTAGCTGCTGGCTGGAGTACTTAGCTGTGTACACACAGCATCTCTCCAAGGACTTGTCTTCTAGTATTTATTCTGATAACTGTAACACGCAGATAAGAGGAGCGGACGACACTGGAAATACAGAATGAATTTACATTTTCCCAACTGCAGAAAGCCACGTTTGGATCGCATCCGTGTTGGGAGGAAAAGTAGCCTCTAAAAGGAAGGAAACTCATAATAAAGGCTGGTGCCTCAAGCAGGAGGCTGCTAAATGTGCCTGTGTTTTAGCTGATCTCAGGAACCGAGACGTTGAACTCAAATTTGGGCTCTAGAAGCCCCACTCAACCCTCGACTTCCCCTTACTCAACAGGAGCCTTGTCTCAACCGGTGGCAGGGTGAAGGTGCAAAGTAGAGGGCAAATCTTCACCAAAGGGAAAAAAAAAAAGCCTTTCCTTTCTTTTTGCCCTTGATTAATTCATCTCTCTTCTCGGCAAACAGATTGTGAAATTCATACGTAGGGCTCGGACTTTCCTTCTCTCAAGAATTACTGGTCTGTGCCGCGTGCCGGCTGCAAATACCAGGGCTGAAAGGTGTGATTTGCAATCCCAAGTATTTAAATGAATCTTTAAATGAAACCCTAGGTAGCAGCCGCTGCAGCTTTTTCTTAAGTTGGCAAAAGATGTGGGTTTGGTAAAGCTTTGGCTACTTGAATCCAACTTCCTTTGAATTTTCCCCCCATGTATTTAATTCTAATCAGGATCAGCATTGCCTGGGTAAGCAAGGAGTGGGTTGTGCTCTCTCTCTGCAAGACTTAGGATCTTTTGGGTTGGTTTTTTTTATGTTGAAAGTATTTGGGTTTGTAATAAAGCCTATTTTTTTTTCACAGAATTTTTAACCCTTCTATGTCGGGAAGTGTGGAGACAAGAGAATCCTGCAGTCATGGGGCTGGGCTCGTCCCTGTGCAATTTGGGCTATAGTTCACTCCGGTCTTTGTATTTTTGGAAGATGAATCATAGAATCATAGAGTGTTAGGGGTTGGAAGGGACCTTTGGAGATCATCTAGTCCAATCCCCTGCCAGAGCAGGATCACCCAGGGCAGGCCACACAGGAACAGATCCAGGGAGGGTTGGAAAGTCTCCAGAGGAGAAGACTCCACCACCTCTCTGGGCAGCCTGGGCCAGGCTCCGTCACTCCCACAGCAAAGAGGTTTCTCCTCCTGTTGAGATGGAACCTCCTGTGTTCTAGTTTATACGCATTATTTCTTGTGCTGTTACTGGGCACCACAGAAAAGAGCCTGGCCCCTTCCACTTGACCCCCACCCTCAGATCTTTCTAGACATGAATCAGATCCCCTCTCAGGCTTCTCTTCTCCAGACTAAACAGCCTCAGTTCTCTCAGCCTTTCCTCACAGGAGAGATGTTCAGGTCCCTTCATCATCCTCATAGCCTCCATTGGACTCTCTCCCTGTCTCTCTTGAATTGGGGAGCCCAGATCTGGATCCGGTATTCCTGGTGTGGTCTCACGTAATCGAGTAACTCCAGGAGCTGAAGCTTTCATTCCTCAGCCACTGCCAGGGAGCATTTCACATACTGAGCCATTTGTGCTCCAGCTGCCCAAGCTGGCAGGAGGAGACCAGCCCAGCGCCGTGGCATCTGGTGACCCAAACGCTCATCTCACCCCCTGAAGCCCTTGGCAAAAGACCAGAAAACTTTCAAAAGAAACAAGACTTTGCCCATCAAGAGCTCCCTCTTTCACTTGTAGCAGAGGAAAGGCAAGTTCTTCTTCGGTTGCTCCTTATCAGCAGCCTTGTCATTGAAGGAAAATTAAAGATTGAGTCAAAGAGACAATGACTAAAGAATTAATTTTTTCCTGTCTTGTGAATTTAGATGAAGCAGAAGTGACAGTTTTCTATCCCTTCAAGGGAAGTCTCTTAAATAAAAGAAAGAGCAGAGGGAAAAGAGAGAGAAAGGAGAAGGAGGAGGGGGAGAAGGAGAAGGTGAAAACTGCTTGGAGCTATAATACAACCGAAGGCAAGGATTCTTCATTAAGAACTTCATTTAAAATCAGGTGCATCTAAGTAGTTTCACCACCCTCCTAGAAGTTCATTTTCTCTTCGTACAGCACTTTTCTGAATGCATAAATCTTTCATAATCTCATTTTCCACTGGCCATAGATGTGTACAACTGGCTCTTGGTCTGACGAGAGGACGTGAAAGCGTCTAGCTCGGGGACCTCGTGTTCCGAGACCTGGAAGTAAAGAAATTTTCAGCAAAGCTGTAATGAAATCCTTGGCTGTGGGTGGCTTGGTTTTTTGGTTTTCTTGGGGGGGGGTTTTGGAGGTTTTTTTTGAGACTTTTTTTCCTTGAAGTAAGTATATGGAGCTTTCATTTTGGACCAAGGAGTTTTCTGAAGCAATTGAGGAGCCGCTGTCACTGTGAGGTGTGCTGCCCGCTGAATCTGGAGGCACTGGCATTTGTATGAAGCAATAGCTTTCTACACAATTTTCTACCCATTTCCCACTTTTCAGTCGAAAATGTGTTTTCTGTCTGTGAAAAAAAGAAAACCAGATTTCCTCTGAAAAGAGTTTTTATTTTCAGTTTAAAAAAAAAAGAAAAAGGTACTGAGTGCCTTTAAATTTGGGATATTGCCCTGAACTATAAAAATTTAAAAATCTAGGTAAAAGAATAACCTTTCTCCTATTAAAAAAAAAAAATGAAGAAAAGTGATTTCTCCCAGCAAACACTCTGAAATTTATCTGAGAAGACAACCCCAACTCTCCCAAAACATGCACTTTTCACCCCAGATTCCTCAGAGATGTCATGACCTCTTGTACTCTGGTACTTCTTATCTTGTAAGGGCTTTACCATGGTCCTTACCAGCCCAGAGCACCTGCAGGGCAGTGAAGTCTTCAGAGGCTGAGGTGCGTGGATGTACAACTTGGTTCTTTTGTTCTCTCTCGTGGCCAGAGAAGGGCAACGGAGCTGGGGAAGGGTCTGGAGCAGGAGTGTGGTGAGGAGCGGCTGAGGGAGCTGGGCTTGTGCAGCCTGGAGAAAAGGAGGCTCAGGGGAGACCTTCTGGCTCTCCACAACTCCCTGACAGGAGTTTGGAGCCAGGGGGCATTGGGCTCTGCTCCCAAGGAACAAGCGACAGGGTAAGAGGAAACGGCCTCAAGTTGCCCCAGGGAAGGCTTAAGTTGTAGCTGAGGAACTATTTCTTGCCCTGCAGGGTTGTCCAAGCCTGGCCCAGGCTGCCCAGGGCAGGGCTGGAGTCCCCACAATCCCTGGAGGGGTTTCCAAGGCGTGGAGATGTGGTGCTGAGGGACAGGGCTCAGTGGTGCCCTGGCAGGGATGGGGGAATGGTTGGACTCCATAATCTTCAAAGTCCCTTCCAACCAAAATGATTCAATGATTCTGCGCTTGCTGTGAACTTATGAACTCATGATGTAATTTCACATAAACCACAGTGAAATGGGGAGCGTTCTCCACAGCTGGTCTGCTCTCACCAGAAACAAAAGTTCTTGTTCTGTGGAAAGGAAGGGGATCCTGATGTGGCATCTCATGTAAATGCTCCGGTGAAAGCCTCTTCTCTAAAGGAAGCTTGAGGAAATTCCAATGGGAGAGGCCTTTCTTGCGGTGAATCCGAGCTGTGACTCCTGTAGGCCAGAGTTGTGGCTTTGCCAGCCGCAGCGCTGTGGTTATCCTCAGATGTGATGTCGGGTGGGCAGGAGAAGCCCAAGTCTGCTCTGTGCAGCCCCACTGCCCCTGGTCCCTGCTCTGAGCTGGGGCAGGAAGGGACACAGAGTCCCCAAGAGCTGGGAGGGATGGGTTTGGGTTTGGTTGGAGTGGCTGTGGGTGCTGGTGCAGCTCCTGGATTGGTCCCAGGTTGGCCTTTTGCTGGGTTTTGCTGAGCACAGCTCTAGAGCGTATCACGGAGGCGTGCGGGGGCCAGCTCCCCTGGGATGTCACGCTAAGGGAGGAGGGGAGGAGGACAAGGCATTAGCAGGATTTAAAACCTTTCCATCATCTCCCTTCTCTATGACTTCCCTCCCTTCTCTCACAATCATGTAGTTTTGCATCAGCGACTCTTTGCAAAGCTTTTCGTGACACCCCACTGAAGGCAGAAGCATCTCAGGAACTACAGAAAAATAAAACCTTTTTCTTCCCTTTCCTTGGAGGGAAAGACCAGAGCAGGAGCAGAACAGCTCAGTGGCTCCACCAGATAAATACAACCGGGGTCAGTAACCAAAAGTGCTTTCACAGACCACAGTTGGATAGTGTTCATTGGTCTGATTTCAGAGTTTTTTAAAAATCTTCTTTAGTGCGAAAAGCTCCTGAGAAGAGTCACTGGGATTAGAATCATAGAATTGTCAGGGTTGGAAGGGACCTTGAAGATCATCTCATTCCAACCCCCCTGCCATGGGCAGGGACACCTCCCACTGGATCAGGTTGCCCAGAGCCCCATCCAACCTGGCCTTGAACACTTCCAGGGATGGGGCTCCCACCACCTCTGTGGGGCTTCCACCACCTCTTCCTGCCTAGGGATGCAGAAATCTGCGAGGCGGGACGGAAGCACCGGCTCTTGTGACCACTCAGGAAATAAAAGCTCTCACAGACAACGCAGGATTTCCAAAAAATTTTGTTCTTAGCCGCTTTCTTTGCTTTCATCCCTACTACTTAACCTGCTCCCAGCAAGAGACCCAGAGAGAATTGAGAAACCCCTGGCAAGGTGGCCTGTAATTAACTGGCTGAGTTTGTGTATTGGGAACAAAAGAGCTAATTATGTAGCAATCAGTTGTTTGAAGACGAAAAAGCCCTGCTTTCAATCGCTCCACAATGCTCCTGGCCCCGAGTGGGTGGGAAGGGCTGTGGCAGGGCCATGCAAACACCCCTGTGTTGGGGACACACTCCAGGAAATACTGGGAGGAGGGAGAGCTGCCTGTGGAGGAGGCAGGAGCTACGGAAAGAGCTGGAAGAGCCTGGGAAGGAAGCGCTTGGGTTTTGTTTCGCTCTGCTGCCTCTTTTCTCTGCTGGTCTTCATTAATTACCCGGCACGTGCCTGTCCAAGACACCGGAGCAAGTCAACAAGCGTTGGCAGGGTGAGGACAGCTCAAGCCCAGGCACATCCGCAGCCAGATGTGATGGCATCTGCTCTAGGAAAATACCTGGGACGTGTTGGACCACGGTGACCTCCAGCTACCTTCTGGACATCGCCTGGTGCCCTGAGGTGCCTTGGAGATGAGTTTTTTTGTTGGCCTAGAGGTTGACTAATGGAAGCAGAGAAAGTGTCCCATGATGCTGGGAGGAGTGCAAAGCTCAGCCTGATAGTCCTGCTTTGCCTGCTCCCTTCCCAAGGCGGGTGACCATCTGATACTTTGCAGGTCGGTGCCTGGAAAGCCTGTAGGCAGCTCTGCCTTATTTCCAATTCAACAGATGCTTCAAAAGGTGTCTCTTCTTGCTGTTTAAGGTGGTGTCACTCCTTGCAAGGATGTGGGATGCAGGAGAGACGCACGGCTAGCTAGTTTTGGGCACCGCAGGATAAGAAAGACATTGAGGTGCTAGAGTGGGTCTGGAGAAGGGCAATGGAGCTGGTGAAGGGTCTGGGGAAAATGGCTTATGAGGAGTGGCTGAGGGAATTGGGGTGGGTTAGCGTGGAGAAGAGGAGACTTGAGAGCAGACCTTATTGCTTTCTGCAGCTACCTGAAAGGAGGTTGGAGTGAGGTGGGTGTTGGTCTCTTCTCCTAGGTAACCAGTGATAGGACAAGAGGAAACGGGCTTAAGTTGCATCAAGGGAGGTTTAGGCTGGATATTAGGAAAAAAAAAAATTGACTGAGAGAGTGATGATGCCTTGGAACAGGCTGCTCAGGGAGGGGGTGGAATCACCATCCCTGGAGGTGTTCAGAAAATGTGGATGTGGTTCTTCAGGACACGGTTTAGGGGTCATAATAATGTTTTGTAGCCGGTTGGACTTGATCTTAAAGGTCATTTCCAACCGTAACGATTCTATGATTCTGTGAAGCCATCAGATTCTGAGAAGATTTCCTAAGTATAAAACCAGGCTCTGGAAGAACCTGTTCTAATAGTCCCCAGCTTGGAAACTGGAATATTTCTACTTGCTAAAATGTATCTGCTGCTGCTATTCAAAACTGGAGGACATGGATGGCGAGGCGAGAGAAGCAGATAGTTGAGATGTGGTCAGGGATTGCGAGTGGTCACGGCAGAATATTTTAAGAAATTGTCCCACCCCTACGAGAAGCATCAGCTGAGCAGCTCAGTGTGTTGCAGTGTCTGAAACTCCTGCAGTTAACGCCTCTTGCAAGCATCGGACCCTTCCACCAGCGTTGCTTTTGGCCTGAGATGCTGCCCAAGCCTGGTTGTTTCTTGTGGTGGTTTTTCTCTGACTTTTCATCTTCACCTTTTTAGTATTGTTTAGCTTGATAGGAAGCTGGGAGGGGTGGCTGAGACACCAG
>VWZK01016763.1:74024-151634 GCA_013396935.1 Baryphthengus martii | reverse complement strand
GGAAGGGAAGGGAAGGGAAGGGAAAAAGATGGGAAACGAAGGGAAAAAGATGGGAAAAGAAGGGAAAAAGATGGGAAAAGGGAAGAAAAAGGGGAAAGGGAAAAAAGGGGAAAGGGAAATGGGAAAAGGGAAAAAGAAGGAAAAGAAATTTTTTCATGTATTTTAATAGAGCTGGCCATCTTATAAGAAGGGTACCTTTACTCGCACAGCCAGCTCCCTAAAACGATGTTTACAGACCGTCAGAATTTGTCACACCTAAACCCAGTATTTTATAGAGCTGAAATGGGAAATATCTTGTATTCTAAGGTAGGACATATACTTCAAGCAGAAACTGAGAGGATATATGTAATTGAGAAAATAGCACTGTTCTAGACATACTTCGTCTGAAAGAGAGTAACAATCTTTTGGCTTTGGCTGACTACTGACAAAGTACCATGAACCAGATGTCAAACATTATGTCTTGAGTAACCTGCTTTTTTCTTCAAAATCTGCCCATCCTTCTTACCATTTTGACTCAACTACCTAATTTAATCCATTGGATAACACTATTCTTGCTCAGTACCCGTTTTTATTTTATTAAAACTGTAGTGAAAGTGCATCTGGGAAATATATTGGCTTTCTCTGAATGTTTCCTTAACTTCTAAGAAAACTAATGCACAATTAGTAGACTGCTTCAGAAGAGCATCAAAAATAGGTATATAAGCAGAGAAAAGGCCTCTCACTAGTACAGAAATATTCCCTAGTCTATTTTATTTGAATTATATCACTATGTTACTGAACTGTACCTTCTGTGTTAGTTTCAGATCAATGACATCAGACATCCGAGCTGGAGCCATTCTTTTGACCAGGTGGCTTAACTTCTAAAACACCTGGACAAATGGCCAAATTCCCTTTTTTTTTTCTAGAATATCTAAAGGCAATGCTGGCAAACACATACCACTTACCAAATTTTCATCATGTTATTAGCAGAGAAGTGCCAGTATGTTCAAGGGGAAAGGAGAGTGGAATAAAGATGTGTTAGAGGAGATTGAGCTAAGTACTGAGCAGAACTTGGAAGAGCTAATGATGTGTGTCTTAGCCAAAGAAAGCAAAGTGCAAAGTAGGTTGATAGGATAACAAATATTTTGAATCAAAAGATGTGTAGTGTGAGAAAATATTA
The DNA here is from genome assembly GCA_013396935.1 of Baryphthengus martii. Taxonomy (NCBI): domain Eukaryota; kingdom Metazoa; phylum Chordata; class Aves; order Coraciiformes; family Momotidae; genus Baryphthengus; species Baryphthengus martii. The sequence continues at coordinate 150,475 of VWZK01016763.1, read as the reverse complement.
CTGAGAGTAACGGAACTAATTTGGCATAGGAATTCTTTGCCTGCAAATAATTATATCCAAAGTTTATGAATTTGGAAATATTCAACAACATATTCATAGATTAATAGGCTTTGAAGACAAAAATATGCTAATGTGACTTTTCCATGTTACAAGTAGAACAGCCATAATTTCTACATAATTTCTATGATTTCTATGTAAAAATACCTCTGCTAGCTTGAGGTTTGAATAATTATTATAAATATATTAGAAGGTATCATTATACAGAAAATATTTCGTACATCATTTCATCGTAAATATGTAATTAATATACTAATGTTGTATTATTGTATTAGTAATATAACCTGCTTAAATAAAAAAAAAAAAAAATTGGAAGAAGGGCTCTGTAACCTACAACATCTCTAGCAAGAGTCATTTTTATCAAGATACTAACAGAGGCATATCCTGTAATTCTGTGAATGCATTTATCTCAAATTTCATATTTACCTGAGAAGTTTCTCACTGAGCATACTGTATTCACAATGCCTGAGCATGACCTTGGTGAGTGAAAGCAAATTTTAGCTGCCTTGATGTAAATAGTCTTTCAGAGCCATAGGTGAGTGTCCCTAATTTGGGAGCCTTATACATCTTAAGAAGTTCAGATTTGTCCATGACAGTCAATGTAGGCAGGTGTTTAATTCCAAAGAGACCTCCATCTTTTCTGAAAACTGGTGCAGCAGATCTTCCTAGGGATATTCCTCTCTCCCCACTGAGTAGTAACTAGCCTGAACAAGTGGCAGATACAAGACAGCTAACTTTTCCTTGGTTAAAGGTAGGGGAGAAGAATCCTGATGAATGTTAAAATCAAAGTGTTTTTTTTTCCCCACCCAGCAGTATTTACTTCGAGATGTAGAAAGGTCATGGATTAAACACAAAATTAAATGAACTAATAAGCAAGTTTTCTGTTAACACAGACCAAGTTGCTAAAATTAATAGTTAAATACCATTAAAATAACATAAACTGTAGAACACTGTGTTCAGTCAAAATTTTGCACAAGTTCTTCATACGGATTTTAAGAGAGGCATTGTGGAACTCAAAGGGACCTTGGCAAGGAGCTTACATTACACTTCACTGGGAAAAATTATTTTGACATAAATCCAAGTGTCAATATTGGTGATAGATTCTATTGGATCTGTTAATTTGCACTAACCCATGAATGAGCTGGTCAATACAAAAATAACTTTCTCCTCAGATGCAGTTGTCATTATTAAAAGCAAGCAGTATTTTAGAAGGGGTGCAGAGATGAAGTATATGGATATGAGATGGTGACATTAAGAGAAGAAATATGGTGAGTGATGAGGTCCCCAGTAAACTCTCAATACACGGCTGTTAACCTCAGACAAAGTCCAGCTCCCTTGTCAGACTCTATTTCTTCAACTCCCTCAGCTATCATAAATGCCCTGCACATATCCTTCTACACATACACACTGGTACTGTATATACGTATGTATTTGGGTGAACAGTTAAGAGTTATGGGGGTTTATAATGGTCTGCTTCAAACATCTGGACACTTTCAGGACTTAGGCTGTCTAGAAATTATTTTCAATATGCTTTGAAGGTGCATTGCAATTAAAACTGGTCTTAGCAGCACATGGCATTGGCACCTTTAGCTAACGCTAGTATGCACCAGAATTTTCTAGGCAATGGAAGACCCTAAGGAGGAGAAAGACTATGAAGCCAGTTATGGTGTTTTTGTTGTTATTTCAATAATTTAGTCCTTGAGCTGAAAGGGAGAGAGAATAACAAGAAAAAAAAGCTAGCCACAGAACAAATAAATACAGCGTTGGCTTGTATTCATTACAACACATTGGACAAAAATGAACAACAGCAACTATCAGCTTTCATGCACGTCCTTGGAAAACGCCAGCGTTGTGTAACTTGACCAAAAGGACCATGTATACCACAGCTCATGTGCAACCCAGAAGAGGAGTGGAGAGAGCACTAGCAGAAAAAAAGCCATTTCATGTGAAGGTCCTGTTTCCTTGAAATAGTTATTGCTTTAGTCCAAAATACCGGTTTAGCATTGTGCATTGTCCACTCTTTCAATTTTCAGAAGAATTCCCATAAGCTCGTTTTGCTACTGAATTGGAATGATATTAGCAAGCACTATTCAGAAACTTGGGGGGGATAGGAAGGAAAAAAGAGAGGTCAACAAAGAGGAAAAGGCTGAGGCGAATAAAGGTATGTCAGAGCAAAGCTTCCCATGAAAGATTATTGAGAATAAAGCATTTTTTTTTTAAACAAACATAAAAAAAGAATATATAAATCAAGAGCACAAAAGCCCTGTTTTATGATTTTTTGGTGCTGTTTAATTTCTTTCTATCTTTTTTTGCCATTGTTAAAAAACAGCCAAAACTTCAAAGGCAAGCTGCATGTGTTCTAAATCAGGACTTCAGTGCTGATGTATGACAGCACAAAAATTAAAACTAAATAAATGTGCTGTCTAAACTCCCATATTTCTCAAAAAAATTGCTTTAAAGGCTTTAAAAAATTAGAATTATTGCTTGATCTTACTTTACCAATCATAATGTTTTCACCAGAGTAAATGACAAAATATTGTATTAAAAAGAGAGAAAGAAAAAAGAGTGTTATTGAATGTATTGGAACACCTGTATTTGGCTGTATTGCAGTTCTGTCAGACAGACAAGGGGGAAAATGAAACTTTGCAGTGATTTGTCTAATAGTGGATATGGACTGCATAAATTCTAGGCTTATCCACTGTTTTCTGGAAGGTTCCTTGACAGGGTAAATCGATGAAAACAGGCAATATGTCTGTGAGGGAAAGAATGATGTTCCTGGTTTATCACATAAAAATGGTTGAAGAATGGAAAGATTCTCAAAAAAAATGTTTGTGCAAATTTTCTACTACTTTCTTTTCAAAATATGAACTTTGTAACAGGCCAAGTTATTATTCCATTTTAATTTACTGTCTTTGGACAGGATCTTGCTGGTTTCTGTCTGTAAATGAAATAGCGCGCCTGACTCTAAAGGTGTCTGGCCACAGTACACCAATTAAGTCTACTTGGAAAAAAATAAAATAAAATTGTGGGATAGGAGCCTTTGTGGCATCCCTTTTCCTCTGAACTTTACTTTTACAATGTCTATTTGCTGTTCTTCTAGTAAGTTGTCTTCATTTGTATTAGCTTATTTTTTTTTATCAGATTGCAAAAGGGTCAAGTGGCCCAGGCAAATAGGAATGTAAATGCTGTTCTTTGTAGGAAACATTTCTTTGACTTTCGAAACTCATTCATCCCATCCCTGCCCAGGTTTCTTTTTCATTTGGTATTAAGAAACAGTCACAGGCTCTAATTTATGTTCTTGTTTAATTATGAGGAGTGATATTTCTTTGCAAGGATTCCTGGATATTTGTGTGATCAAGACAACTGATTAGTTACTAGTTATTACTTTATCTTAATTAATCCTTGTTCTGTCGTATATAAAATTTCAAGTATACATTAAGAGAGCAGATGCTATAGTGTGTGATTTTATGAGCGCTCATAAAAAATGGATAATGAAGGCTAGAAAGTCAAAGTAAGCAGTGTGCGAGGAGCCTCTAAGCTGAACATAACAATTGGCAAATGCTAACAGGTTTTCATAAACAACTTTATGAACAACTTTAAAACAACTTTATTTGGCAAACACTAACATATGTTTACAAACGGTGTTATGAACAAGAAGTAAGGCTGCACTATCTGATCCATTTATTTGTGATTAATACTTCAATCAATTCTAATAATGCATAAAAGGTTGTCCATTCTTGCATATAAGGATAGGGATAATCTAGTGACTTTGAGATATTCTGGGCTGCCCCAACTTTAACCACCCGATCTTGGTGTCTGAACTGAAAGCCCAGATCCCTTAGATGGCCAGTGGAGACTCCAGAGATTGACTCAGCAGTACCAGATCTCTTCCTAACAACTACAAAAAAAACCAAACCTGTTAGCCTAAGAGAGATTTGAAGAATCTCTCAGGGTTAATTGCAGATTTTTGGATATTTACTCAGTGCTGAAATTGCCCCTCCCACGTATGGACTTCCAAGTTTGCCAGGATTCATCTTGGAGCCACTTATTTTGAGATTTTTAATGTTCACTACTGATATATATAACACATTTTCATTTTTGATAAATTGCCTAATAAAGGCTTTGCAATATATAATCAAGGATGGGGTTTGTCACTGTTTCCATATAGATACCACCTAGAACACATTTATGGAAGTGATATGTATGCTTTGCATATTGAACTTTTTAAAATATGGCCTGAAATTTTCCTTATAGAAAAAAGAAATATTAAGACTTTAAGACACTGGATAGTTAGAGTGGGAGTAAGTAGATGTTTACATTTATGTTGCCTGTATTTTCTCTTCTGACTTTTTTTTTTTTTTTGAGAAGTTCTCAGAATTTTTTATTTGTGACTGTCCGTTGATAACTAACAAGGGAATACTCTTGGGCTGGCAAAGTCTCCTTACGTTTTCCTATTATATTCTTTACTGTCCAATGAAGTGCTAAAATTTGCCATTTCTCTTCTCCTCATTTCATTTCTAATTAAGATAGCAGCAACATGTGAAAATAAATAAATGAAAAATTTGATTCTATATTCACTGAAAGTAACATCAATAAAGACCCTTTCCAGAACAAGTTTTCCAGTTTGGCGCAAACTTTCATTCAGCTGTAGGATGAATGAGTTGCTCACTTTAGGCTCAGCTGAAATTGTTTACACACTCTTTCTCTGAAACAGTAAATTAGAAACTGAATATAAAAACTGTGCACAAAGGAACATTATTTGGGTTGTAAGGTCAATTGCTCTGAAGTTAGGCCGAGTGAGATTTATGATTGCTTGCACAATGGACTCCTTTTGCATATGTTTTAAGATAGAATTGCTAATTAAATCAACTTCTACTGTTCTGTACCTTTGCTTTTCTCGGTATAGAGAAGACCGGGTTCAGATTATGGCTATAAAGCAGCAATAAACACTGACTTCAAAGTTTCTACCTAAATCTGAAAAATAGAGGTAATAAATGTTCCTTTACCTTTATTCTGTATATATGTTTTTTTCTGTCATCCTCTTTTCTACATGTTATTGATACAAAAAATGGCATTGTGGAGCCAGAGATTTCTTGTTCCTTGAATCTTAATTTCAGATTAGATAAAAATGTTTTGATTTTTCTAATTGTCCAATTAGTAACATCAACCAGCAGGTCACTAATGGACTGCAACTGGCCATGAAAAGCCACAGCCAGAATTCACACAGAGGTCTGATTCAAATATTAAAGTGCATGCACTGTATAGTAGCCCCATGGAACAGATAATATTGAAACAAATTTCTCTTGAGCATTTCCAGACACAGTGAGGATGCAGAGAGACCCAGTACAGCATGTACGAGAAGCAAAAACATCCTGTTCTGAAGGGATCACAAGGACCATTCCTGACTTTTTCTTGGGCAACTGAAACAGGATAGAATGGAAAAAAAAACCAGCCTGTTTTTCACAACCCATTCTGCCTCCAACCACACACCTTCTCCCTCACACACATCAGCCCTGCTGGCTGCATATGTTGGATTTCACACCTCTTGAATAGGCAACAACCAGGTCTTACTCTGATTTATATAGATTTTAACACTAAAGAATTGTGTTTTATTAGTAGCTACCACCACCAAAAATCATCTTCGATTTGGAAATTACTTTTTTCTTTATATACTTGCAAGCATGTGTCCTCACATATGTTTTCTACTCATATCTGAGCGTTCATTCCTTGCGAGTGTTACAATATGTATGTAGATTTACTGTTTGAGTTCACAATGGGTATAACTAAAAGAAAATGAAAGCTTTTTGCTTTTTGTCTTTGTTAAAAATACTTTCAGGCCATCTTTCAGCTGTTCCAGGTTTGGCTAGGTGTTTGCCAGGGCTCATCAGTTTGAGATAGAGTCACACCTCACCTGGGAGGGAGATAGAAGCCATCTTTTCCGCTAACACTAAGGATACATAGATATGGAAAGGCAATTTGAGTTTATTTGTGATGATCCCTTAGAATAGGGCATAATCTGGTAAGACAGATGTAGCTGAAAGATTGGAAGGAGCAACTGCTATTGGCTGCTTGAGTTCATGAAACTGTTGTCTGTTCACTGTAAAGCTTCTGCTCTAGCTGATAAAATGTGAATCTCCAAACATGCATTTGAACTTTAATGTGGATTTCTAAACTTCTTTTGCTATGATTAAAAGGGAAATATTTGAACTTACTTCACCAAACGTTGCTCACAGTTCCGTTGCAGCCATGAGATTACTCCAGATTTTGTCCTTGTGACAAGGGCATGTCCGAATAAATGGCAAATGATGTGAGTGCTACCAGGGAGTCTGCTTATTGGCAAGTACCTGCTTTTTTAAGCATGTTATTTGCTTTGCATGTTATCATTAATGGTTTTGCCTACGCATACAAATGTGTCACCTGAAGCACACTGTGTTTTCAATTTAGTGTCAGTTGCCTGTGTTTAGACCTTTTTTGAGTTAGTAGCCACTCATTGAGGACTCCATAGTTTACTGCAGACAAAATCTGAATCATTTTCTTGTCAATATAGCTGTGGAACTGCTTCACGTTTCTCTATAAAGGATACAAAAGTATATCCATGGTGAAGAATTCTTAAATGCTCTATATCCCTTTACAGAAATAAGGTCGTATGTATGCCTTTTCTGTTCTCTTTACTTTCTGAACATTTCTGATGGTTATAAGAAAATCTAATTCCTTGACAGTGTTTAATTTCATATGCATATGTGGTTTTGTTCTTGCTCATCCACTTAATCATCCAGTAATTTTGCTAACATGCCTTTATTGTCTCTTAGTCACAAATATATTTGTCATCTTATTTAGTAACAGTCTCTCTTATAAACCCAACATATCCTTTTATCCTTTTTGCGATTCTCTGATGTCTCGTTTTTGTTTTCTTTCATCTTTCTTTCTTGTGAGTAATTAATATGAATTTATTAGTTCCCTTTAATGTAGTGTCCAGCTGTAAAATTTAAGTAAAACCAGTGGGAAGATACTAGAATTTTATGCCATGACCATTTGAAATCAGCACTTTGATTGAAACTGAGAATGACTAAAAAGTGCATCCTTCTTTGCTGGAGTGGAGCTGTTCTGAATTTGGTATTTTTCCTTGTTGATCTTCTCTATTTATCTGTAGCAAGACAGTCAAGCACTTTGTCATCAAGGGTTTCTAAGTGGCTTTGCTACAAAGTTTGGATAGTTTTTGCCCAAACTTTCAGCTGCTGTGGCTCTACAGCTCTGTCAGAAGAAAGAATAAATGCAGTCCTGATTTTGCAGTTTGGTATATGTTGTTTGCTGTTTCTGGAGCCACCAGGGAGCTTTGAGCTCTAACAGCACGTTATTTTACTTCTAGCTGTTAAAACTCTGGAGGGAGGAACAGTAGCTATTCTGGTAGTAGATTTTCTGTGTCTCCATTAAGAAAAGCCAGTGTACTGTTTTCCCTTGAAGAAGAAATTACTGATGTTGCTCAAGAAACATTATCTTAGCACTGACTGAATGAATTTTTGCCCTATTATGAACTTCCCACTTTTAAGGAGAATGACTAAGATGACTGTGGTAATGCAGCTGCAACAACATCTGGAGTCCTCACATTACCTTGACACTAGTTAGCTGGATTTAGGTCTGAGTATAGCACAGAAATGTCATTGTTTGTCTTGATGTTTCTGTTGTTGGATAAAGACTACCAGTCATTTTAGGTCTACCAGCTTCCCTTAGTACTGCTGTTATGCTATAGTAACAGCAGAGATAGTGGCCATTTGCTTACTTACGGATCCTGCAGATTCAGATTATTCCTGAGCAACTCTGCTCCTCACTCTGAGAAAATCCAGAAAGTACTACTTCATGACTGCTCAATCACCTGAAGGCTTTTTTCACGCAGGCCTTGTTTTAAGTTTCTCTAAGAAAAGGTAGAAAATCATTGGGTGAAGAATTCCACGAGGGTTTCTGTAGCACTGGTTCTCAGGTGGTAATTAGTGGTTCCCCCCTTGGCTACAGAAGCTCGCAGAAGGTCTCTTTCTAAAAGCTGCATGTCAGAAGACTGAAAATACAGGGCTGAGTTATTTGCTATTTTAAGAAAAGATTTTGTGCTCGTAAGTGTTTCTGAGGGGAAGAATTTCTCGGGAAACAAAGAGGCCACATCTATTCCAAATAACTTGTTCTGGATCACCCTCTCAGTCACCCAGCAGCTGAACCTGGTCCTAATATCTACAAAATAAAATGAAAATCGGACATCTTTGCTTTCATTCTTTAAAAATGTTACGTATCTCTGTGAGGATGAGTCATATATTTCATTCTGGGAAAATAAAATAATAAAGCAAATAAAAACAGATTTTACATGTTTCCACCTCTTGTGAATCAGAATAAAATTATGTCAGTCCTGCCTTCACCTGAGGCCCATGAAATACCACGCCACCTTTTCTTGTGTTCGTGGCAGATTAAGGCTTTTGCAAACTGCTGTGTAGTCAAGTGAGTGACAAGGTTCTGTCATGACTTGTCTGTTGGGGAAGAAGGCTAAATAGAGCCTACACTTTCTTTTACTGTGTGGGGTTTTACTTGCCATTTCAAGATGTCTATGTGTCCTTTTAATAGTATGAAAATGGACAAAGGGACTGTTGTATGGGTCAAAATCACATCCTCAATCCCTACACGTTTTTGTAATAGAATGGCATAATAGAAAATTGGTCAATGTATTTTACTTGGAAATTGCAATTAATCAGAAGACTGTAAGGAGTCAGACACCAAACCTATTTTCAATACCGTTTCCTTTAGTGATTTTTACACATTACCTTTTCAATAAGTGGTGACAGGCAGTGCATTTCTGGGTGATTATAGCATATGTCAGGTGGGGTTAATGGGCACAAGGCCAGAGGGAAAATGAGTAACTACTTGAGATGTACAGTAATCCCTTAGAAATGCACTGCCTTATTCCCTCCTTATATTATAAAATGATGTTTATTAAACAATGTGATCCAAATCCTGAGGGGCACTAGACCTCTGATACTAATATTGAGTTCACCAGGAGACTTAATGCCAAATTGGTCAGGAAATAGAGTATTTACCTCAGGTCTATCCACCTACAAGAGCCCATCACTGATATGCTTATTGTCTATGACCCTGATCTTGGAATGATGAATGATCCACATCTGGAGGCCAGGGCTTTAGATAATGGTATATGCTGATTAATACTGGCTAAGGAACTAGCCCTTAATTTAATGTGATATGTTGATGTGGCAGGGTCAATAAATGACTGCAAATAAAGTGAGAGCCTTAATTTGTAGACTCTGAGAAACTGTGTATGTTGGAAAGATCGTTTAGTCCATGCTGCTTTTGTTGGCAGAATTTTGTAGACCATCTTCAGAAAATGGCAGTCAGTTTTCAGCTTCTGAGTGATGGGCTTTAAATCACATCCTTTGTGTTAGTCTCTTGGGTCAATTCAAAATTAATTGACTTGGCTTCTCATCAGTTAAAAAAAAAAAAAAAAAAGGCTAGATCTTCCCATCAGATAGTTTTTAGTCATAACTCAGTGCCCACGTTTCAGCTATACTCATTTATAACGGTGGAAACTTTGCCCCACATATTTTAAAAATGTGTCAAGTTGATTTTGTAGGCAGTAGCATTATAATAAACTTCTCCAAACTTAATCAAGCTTACTGATTTATTTGGATAGTTAATAGTAGTATCTGATTTTCATTCCAGCATGGATTAGAAACAAATTCTTCATACTTGGAATTATTTTTTTTTTATCCAATGTCTTGTTTTCTAGCCAACCCCTTACTGAGTCTAGACTCAGATTTGGAGATATAATCATCTGTAACTTGTAACATCAGATGCATATATTGTGTATCAGTTTAAATCAGGCAGCTTGAACAGATTTGGAAGAAGTTACCATGATAACAGTACTACTACTTGCACTATCAGATTGGCAGATTTCACAATATGTGGGACATTTTCAGTAGATAATTATCAGTCTGATAGACTATCCCCACAGAATCCCTTCAGAAGATTTTTAGTCTCGGGGTGGGGAGGGGTGGAAGAAGAAAGAAAAAGAAAAATAGAATTCCCTCACCGCCCAGATAAAGCAACAGCCTTTTCCTTTTCCAGAGACATCTGAATCCAAGATTCTGAAATGCCACTTTGCTGTTTGCAGTTCTACATTTCCTCTCTTGGTTTCTGCTTTCTGATGCAAAACAACTACACCTTCCTGAGAGACACATTGAAGAACTCTGTGGGAAGGATGATCTTGCTTCCTGGCCACCTTTGCTTAGTAGAGGATTTACTAAATAAGGAGCAAAATAAAAAAAGAGGGGGAGAATGGCAGGACAGTGGAGAAATTATTACTTGAGCCAAGCGTGAGATGGGGTAGAGATAAAGAGAAAGTGAGGAAACCTAGAAAAATAGGAAGGCACGGAGCATGTAGCTAGTAAGAAAAGGGCTGAAAACATCCAGCCAGTTTTGGGAATATCCAAAGGTTCCTGCCTTGACTCTGGCAGCTGAAACCTGTGGTTGAATATTTTTCCTCTGAATCCAGCACCGTAACAACTCTAAAAACATCATCATTATTTTGTACATCACTATAACATTTCCTGGAGGATGCAGAATCCCCACTGCTTGATAATATAGGGTACAAAAGACTTCCCTTCCGTATTTTTAGTATGAATTCATTGGGAGAAAATTCTGGGGGAGCTTTCCTTCTCCATATGCTTTTTGTGAGAAACATTTTGTCAGGTGATCAGTGCTGCCATTATGTGATGGAGGTGTACACGCTCCTCCTTTCGGGAGGACCAAGCAAATGTATGGACTATATGACCTGCTTGGCTACTCTTCAGAGAGTTGAAGATGCCCAGATCGTCCTACAGAGCATTGTCAACGTGGCCTTTTCCTGTAGTGAGACAGGTTTGCATTATTTGGCTTTTGAGGAGGTAGCCTATGTATCCTTAAATAGGTACTTTAATAGAGATTTAATACGTTATGTTCAATGTGGCTGCTAAAGAGCACTTAATTATGAAAAACATTTTACAGTAGATCTAACGGGCATGCAGTAAAAACATCTATTACTTAAATTGTTAATCTATAAAAAATGTGTTCCTGAGACCATTGGTATTTATTTAACGTACAATTACTGTCTAATTTAATCTAAATTAAATGCCTGCTTGAGACATGCAATTTGAAATGTTACTGAGCCTCCTTCTCTGGTATTAAAAGCAAGAAATCAGCAGCTAATGCCTAGAGGCCAGATCTCTACCATTTAAATTCAGGTACCTCAACGCTCGCATTCATAATTTCAGCCATTTGGAAAATGTTTTTCATAGGAATATATTTGGCATTAAAAATCTCCCTTTCCCCCTCACTCAGGGACACATCCTGCCAACTGAGTCAAACCTCTGACTTAATCCAAATGAAGTTTAGATTGAATAAAAGATCCTGAATTAAGACCCGAGAGGAAAATACGTTCACTTATCATAGAACACAAGCTTTGCAAAATGTTCGAGCTCCTGCCAGTGTTGGAAGGGTAAATGATCATTTGACTCCTGTACGGACATATTTATTTAGGACATGTAGCCTGGTGACTCAGGAAGTTATGTAAAAACTGACCCATTTAATTTTAGATGCTATTGTTGGAGGAATATCAATGAAAATTAATCAAATAGTCACGAAGGAACCACAGGGAAGGAGCACAAAACACTGGTGGGTAGACTTTTGGCAACGATTGGCGCTACAATTTTAATGAGAGGAAAACACATTCTCAAGTAAATTAGAGAGTAATGGCATGATTAAATGGTAAATAATAGTTAAATACATGCTTGGAGGTCCAGGACAGAGACTGGAGTTTTTGTGTTTTGCATGTATTCCTCTCCAGGCTGCTCTGAGTAGCCAGAAGAGCTCACCAGAACTCTGCCTGTAATTTAGGGTCGGATTGTAGCTTTTAAGATGCTGAAGCTGAAAGAGCTGTTGGGGCCCCGCTGCTGAGGCTGAGAAAGATGAGACTTTCTCCATAACTCCATGGCTTTGCCAGCCTTTCGGCTGTCGACGTGTCCTTGTTCCTCCACCAGCCACCTCCCCTGAGCAAGGGCCAGCGTCACGGCTCTGCTCAGCCTATTGTCACCCAAAAAACTGACTGTGCAGGAGACATCTGCTCTCCTTATGCACAGTGAGGGAGGGGGAAGGAGTTTGTCTTCTGCCGAGACAGGTTTAGTCTTCACTAACTGGGTGTCTGCACATTTGCTGGTGGGCAAATTGAGTTGGGGCTAGGGCTGTTTATGCAAACAGGGAGTGCTGCAGTTCTGGCTGGGAGGGTGCCCTGTCCATATGGTTCCTTTCCCTGTCTGCTGATGAAAGGATGTAAAGAGAATAACATTCATAAGTTGTCTTCATTCTCAAATGTTTCTTTCTCAAAATGGGAAGCTGTACATGCAAACCGTCTTGTTAGCTTTACTGTGTTTAGCTGCAATATACAGCACAGTTGTGCGATGAATCCATTGGAGAACTGGCCTGGTTAAGAGGTGGTTTACCTGCTCTCTGTTTCTCTCATTCCATTTCAGGTTGTCAGAGTAAGGATACTTCAAAAACAAAAACAGAAAACTAAAATAACTCTGCATTCTCTTTTAATAGGGTTTAACATTTTTTTTTCTTGTTTTTCAGTTAGTCCAGGTAGAGTATAGTTGTGCCAGCAACTTTGGTCAAATGAGGCAGAAACGTCACCTATGTCATTCATTGCTGTTTGACAGAAATAGGAGGAGTGAATGGGGAGCTTGTCTGTTACAAAAAACCAAACGAACAACAGAGCTCTTACTGGGACATCACTCCACTAAGAGCTGAATTACTTGCTTAGATGGTAATTCAAGTGATCAGCACACTGTGTCCTGCAATAACAGCTTGGCAGCTTTCTCATTAGTATAATATCATATTAATTTTCTCTCTTTCTGCCTTCTCACAATTGAATATTTTGTATACATAAGGCTGAATATTTTTTCTCCTCCACTGGTAGCACTGGAGGAGGGAAAAGGGTACAAATAAAAAGTACATGTTATGGTTTTGTTTAAAAGTTTGCATTTTTACTTCAAAGGTTAGCAAAAACAGGTCTTATACTGCATCTTTCTCCAATAGGTAACCTGGTTTATAATGATTTCAGTTTTAATCTAGTCTTTTTTTGGTTAGGTGTGTAATTGTGCACCCACAGATTTTTTGGCAGTGATGAATAGTATTTTCAGAACTGCTTAGTAGTGTTTTAATGTTATTTCTCATGTAAATAGAAGGTTTATCATTGTCTGTAATAGAATCATAACAAATGAATATTAAGTGCTTTTGCAAATTGTACCCTGGATGCCTAAATATTAGGTCTATAAAGGAAACAGGTACTTTTAACACTAAAATTACAGACATTGTGAAAATAATAGTTGACACAAACCCATGCTCACAATTTCCTGGCACACTCCATGAGCCTAATTTTTAAAAAGTCTACTACATCTCTGAAGTACAAATTCATTGAGCACATTTACAAGAAGATTTGAAAAATATCCCAGTATGTATAATCTCTTCTCACTTATTGAATGAAATGATTGGCTCTTTAAATACCTTTTCTTTTTTATATTATTAATATGTGACATTTTTGCTCATGTTTATGGACCCAAATAATTATGGATACTGCCAGGGCCATTTCAAACCGTAATTAATAGATGCCTGTCATTGAGTCTAAATGGCCTGAAGGCACCTGCAGCCTCAAAGAAGCAATGTCCATTTAAGGCTGGAGTGAATATCGAGCACTGATGTCTTAACATGACGTTCCATCTTATAACTGATTTTTTTCTGTTTCCGTAAAATGCCACAGTTATGAATTTCAGAATTTAGAATTTTTAGAATATGGCAAATCCCATAAGAAAATGTCTTTTAAAACCAGCATCACAGCTGGCACCTTTTCCATCAGGCACAGTAGAAGGGCTGATTCTAGCAACTCATGTGAGTTGGAAGACCCAGGATTCAAAATGCTTGTCTGACTCCCTTCTCACCTTAGAGTTGGTCAGTTGGGCATCAAATATGTGCTTCATCTCTTTATATCAGGGGAGATGACTGATTCTTTTCATGTGCTTGTTACTGTTTTCTTCTTGTTTTCCTTAATTATTTGGCACGAACTACAGCCCATCTTAAAACCATTACTTGTCTGGGATTCCTTTCTTTCCATTTTGTTACTTCTGCACTCCAGGGGATTTGCGTGAGGAAGTTAATATCTTTCCTAGGTTGCTGCAGTGACACAGGATCCAAGTTTTTGTTAAGAATTTCCATAACTCATTTGGTCACTGGCATTGTTGGTACAGCTTGCTAAAGTTATTTCCTCCCTTTTTAGCAAGCCACCTTTACGTTTCTCGGGATAATTGCACTGAAGAAAAGGTCCCATCATGTTGATTTGATTTGGCAATGCTTTATCTTGTTACCGTGATCTCTACTGCAAAAGACGTTTTCTATGTGGCTCATTGCATCCAGACTCAGCTGAGGATGGTTATTCTAACACTGGTACTACGAAAATCGTTAGGAAACCAAGCAGGCAAACTAACTTTGTAAAAATGTCTACAAGTTATATTGTGTATTGTTGCCTAAAAGAAGAAAAAGGCATTGTGAGAGTCTTTACTGTTATTGCCACATATAACTCAGAAAATTGCGATGTGGCAGTAGCAATATTTGCATTCATAGAAAATTTTCAAAATGTGCAGGGGGAACGTGGTAGAACTTTCCCTTCTTCACAGAAGTTGTATAACACGGTGGATAGCATCGTCTTAAAAGTGCTGTTGGATTTCTCACAGACCTGAAGGGAGAGTTGTAGATGTGGGGAGTCTGCGCCTGTTCATTCTTCTTCATTTCCTTGAAATGCTGTATGTACAACTCACTTTATGCTGTTGGCACTGTCTTCTTATGAATCTGAAGATCACGTGTGTAATATGCAGACAGAAATAAATCCTGTAGGTAGAAGAAAGTAGAAATTGGCTAAAGATCAAAGGTTATCCTCATTCCACTCTTTCCTTCACTTTTATTATCCTGTCTAAATTTGGTCTTTTGTAGAGAGGATTGGGTGCGTTGTGTTTTGTTTTGTTTTTCATGAGGAAAGGTTGAGTTTAAATGAGAGTTTAATGTTTTGATTTTGAACTCTAAATGTAATTTGAACCAGTGTAGTTACTTTGTTAGAATCAAACCTACAGTACTTAGAGGATACGAAAGATTGTGGAGTGGCTTAAGGAAACAATATTTCACCTCAAATGTTCTGTGATCATCTATACATTAAGTGGCAAGTAGAGGGATTTGGAGTTTGAGTTGTTTTGTTGTTTTGTTTTTTTTTGTTTGCACAGCTAAACCAAATCTGGTATCATTAGAGTCCTTATTCTAAAAACAGTTGGATGTGTGCTTAACAAAGTCCTAAGACATAAACAGAACTGTGAGATTGCTTGTTTGCCAGGTCAAATCCCTTAAGTCTGTGTCTTGGAGAATTTCTCTAGAAAATATGCTTGTAATTGCTATAATTTTTAATTTTTTTTATGACCTTCTTCACTGGAACATAGTAAAAAGGTGTTGATTTTCCTGTCCTTATTGAGCCTCAGGCTTTATCAGGTACCTTCTAAATGGTTTATTTTAGGCTATGAAACGCACTGGAATGAGTAGTGATGACCATTAGTAGAGGAACTAGGAGAGACCAAGTGAAAAAGTTAAGAATAAATGATGATGAGTATTTAACTTCAATAGTTTCAAAGCTTTACTTATCATTACTCACTTAAAGGATATTAATCCAAAAAAAAAAAGCTGTCCTAGGAAACTATCACAAAACATCTCTCCAAATTTTTCGTGAAGTTTTTTTTGTCATTGAAAATGAAATAAATTAATTTTACTTGAATCACAGATGAAAACTTTGTGCTAGTGTTTATATAGTTCGATCACCACCACGTAAGATGAAGTACCATCATTTTTGGCTGTGGTGCAGAATTGCTGAGAATATTGTTTGTCAGGAGTGAGCGATACCGGTAGAGATATCTGTGAAGTTCTGGTTATAACATTTTCAAGTTATACCAAAACCTTAAATCAAAGTGAGCAAACTAGTTGTTAGTGCTGCTTCCAAAAACACTTCAAAATGGCGCTAAGAGGTAAACTTAAAAAATAGTTTCCACTATTTTACAATCTATGGTTGTATATTATATTCAAATTCCAAATACAAAGAATGGAGCAATTTGCAAATCAAATTTTGATCATCTCATTTGAAAAACACAATTATTTTTAATTATTGTATCATAGTTTAACTACAAACATTGTCATATTGATACTATAAGTGATCAAGGTTATGTCAGATCTCTAAGTAACATGGGTATGTGTTACATTGACATCCAAATAGGAAGAGAATCCAGGATGGTAATGGTTAACAACAGTAAGAAGAGAGACAACCTCATGTTTCAACCAATCTCCACCTATTAGGAATCAGCGTGAGGGACGTTATCTCACATCTGCCTCATACAAAATCCCATATACCTAACTCCAAAGCATCTGGTGGTGTAGGCCACAGGCAGAGACAGGATACTTGTCTAAATATATCCCATGCTCCCTGTGCAATATCTGTGAGTTTTCTATATTCTCATGCAGCAGATGTGAAATATGCCAGTAATATCCATTCTGCTTTAATTATTTTCACTACTGTATTTGAATACTAGGTTTTGGTCACCTAACCAAGCAATTGCTGAAGCTAGCGGATGGCCGTGTAGTGCTGGCACTGGAGGGAGGACATGACCTTACTGCCATCTGTGATGCATCTGAAGCCTGTATAAACGCCCTTTTAGGAAACGAGGTAAAACATAAACTATAGTAGGTGGAGAGAATGGTCCAAGTTTGCCGAAACTCCTGTCTTTCCTTTTCTTTTAGTAAAAATGACATCAGTCATTTTGTTTTCATTTGGTATAATAACCATGCGGTTTGAACATGTCTTAGAAATGAGCAGACCTCAGATGAGCTGATTTGAATAGTCAACTTTAAACTAGATAATTATATAAATCCTTTAGAGTTTACCTAAATTATTCCCAGTTCTGTGTAAGATTTAATACCTCAGAATTGCTTTTGCTGATGTGCTGAGTATCAGACTTGACATCACTGGTAGTCATTGGAGTGTATATCATCTATCAGGACCTTACCTTCCAGCCAACTATCATGGAAGAAAAAAAAAAAAAAATGGCTTTTGCAAGGTATCTGATAATCTGAGGATATTGCAAAGACACATTTTTTTGCAGTATTTTGACACTTAGCTGGCATTTGAAACAACGTATTTCAGAGGCTTTTGAAAATGAACATTGATAAAAATGTGTCCAAGACTTCCAAAAAAATTTTTTTCAATTTCTAAATGAAGATTCAGGTTGATATGTATGTAATTTAAATGGAGTTCCAAGATTTATCAAATACCATATATATTATTGAAAAACTTTGGAGAGTGGACTATCAGCTTAAGTAAATATGAGTCCGTGCGATTTATGTATGCAAATGCATGATAAGTATTCTCATTAATGAAAATTGTTCTATTCTCCACTAGAAAATATAATTTCTTCTATAAATATGATGAAAAGGAAAATAAGCCTGCTGAAGGTGCAGCCAAAATAGTTTATGAAAGGACAAAAGCCTTTACCATAAATTTTGTGAATTTCCTAAGATCTTCATGTGAAGTTCAGTGTGTTCCTTTATTTTTTCCCCAGGGGAGGTGGTAGTAGCTATATATTCATTCCAATCAAATATATTAGTGCCAAATTGCAAGCTAGTCTGCCAGTTCCCTTCCACTTCAAGACTTCATACCTATGTGAAAAATGTGAAGTAATGTGTCCTCTGATGGATAACGGATAGAGGGATTTTCTAAGTTTAAAAAAAAAATGTGTTATATTTTACATTATACACGCAATGAAGAGTGATAGCTTTTTCAAAAATATTCTCAGAAGTGTAAAGAAGCAGACATGTCCACACACACACAAAAAAAATAAAAATATATTCATTGGATTTTATTGACTATCGCTTTTGACAAGTCCCGTAAGGACTGTTTTCCAGAGGGATGACAGGCACTACTGAAAGAGATGCTCAGCTCAATGTTGGTCCTTTTATTTAGGTGCTGAAATATGGATTAAAAAACCTAGCGTGAGGCATTTGACAATCCTAGTGAATACAGTGTTACCTTTTTGTTCAGCTGCCATTCCAGGGCACTCTCGTTGATGTTCTCTGTAATATCTCACACCATCAGCGGCTTTTCATAGTCTTCTAAACCCATTCCCTGAAATGTGCACACTTTAGGGACTAATGCAAATGGAAAAATGCTGATAATGTGATGTGTCTCCCTCTTCCTGGATCCCTCTATCCAGTTATGACCATTTGATGGTGCTGCCCATTTATGAAAACTGCACTGTTTTAACTCTATATCACACCCAGCTACTACTGCTGCTATCACTGACTTAAAATTATCTGAGCAAAAACACTGATCATGAGAAAAAGGAATGTGCTAAGTGTCGTGGAATAAAGACTCTTCCATTTTATTTTAGAGTAACTAGTGACCAGGAAGTTAAATAAATTGTGAGTCTATGTGTTTGCAAAATATAGCAAAACAAATTTCAGGAGAGACAAAATTTCAATAACTGGGAATGAAGACAAACATAACCATGTAGCCATTTTTAATTCACTTGTAAAAGAACGTGATCATTAGTAACTTGAAATAGCTCATGCAATAAGTAGTATTTGCGTGTGCTATTACTCACGACATTGTCTTCAGAGACATGCATTAAGTGGTCTCGTGCAGCAAAATTTCAAAGAGAAACTATGCTTTGACTAGTAAGAAGAGAAAAACCACTCCAGAGAGGATTTTGTTACTAAAACTGCCATAAGAAATTGATATTTACTTAAAAGAATAAGTGAAGGTGTTGCCAAGGAGAAGACACTAATGAGGAAGTCTGATATCTAATTAACAGTTAGAAATCAGCATGTCTGTTGACATCTATAGATTTCTGGCAATCTACACCACATGGCCCACAGCATATACATTGCTTGATTTCAGCGTATTGTTCAGGAACTTGCACAGCAAACTCCAAGTGTGTTCCTGCCAAGGACAGAAAAAAAAATTGTTTTTCTTCAAACAACCAACTAACGTAATTTGAGGATGCATTCTTATTTACAGGTGATTCATAGGATAGTTATAATTTATTATATGCCCTTCACTTTTACAGATAATGGTATATAGTGCAACCCTAGCTCAAAAACGTTGGCAACACGAACAATTTTTAAACACCACACATGTAATTGAACTCAAATTAGAAACGCTGGAAAGGGCCTTTGTAAGGTGCTCTGCAGTTTGTCAAATATATTTATTCATGTGCTGAGGATTAGAATTTATAAATATTTTGCAGAGGTTTTTGAAAACTTTTTCTTTTCTTTTGTTGTTTGTGGCCAGGACTTGTTGATATACAAATTCACTGTTTTGTATGTTCTATTACCAGCAGAATAACATTTTTAAAAAAGAGTAATTGTAAAACCAATCGCAACTTCCAGCTTTTGTGGGGAGCTGGTCTGATATGCAGAGGTAACATCAAACTTAAAAAAGCAAAATGCTTTCTTAACTTCTCTCTGAACACCAGGAAGGGAAACGAGTTGACTGTCTATCCAAAATAGATATATTTTGCTCTTATTTGTACATAGCCTGTAGCACAGTGATCTGTTTAGCAAGATAACTTCATACTCTTAACAAATGCAAGTGGAGCCACTAGCTAAAGAATACACTGTCAAGTTAATCTTAATTTGAGCATGGCACAGGAAATTCCTGCATACATTTGTTGATTTTGAACACTAACAGAAAAAAAATATTTAAAAGGTCTCTTTTTCTTGGAAGAGATCAGAATTTAGATGAACTATCAATCTCAGCTATGTGTGGTCAATACTTCTGGACTTCTCTGCAAAAGTACTTTTGAACAAGAATTTCAAATTTTGACAGAAATAGATAGGACTATAATTGTTGACTTTCTCTGTTTGGAGGTACTTATATTGTTAACTGCTTCCTTCTAAGACCCAATTCCCTAAGCAGAGATGCCTAGTGCCTTTTTAGATACCTTAGAGTGTCCAAGACGTCAGCACAGGACTGGTAGATCTCACACAGAGAAGATCCACATTGTTTCAAAGTGGCAACTGGAAATCAGGCCAGACACGCTTTAGTGTCTGAAATGTCTCAATCTGTTTTGATTGTGTGAATCCCTCATTAAATGATGAGAAAACCAAGAAGGAAATTATAGACGTAAAGATAAGGATAAATTTTACAAAGATAAAATAATTAATTAGAAGGTTTACGTATAAAATTATTTTTCATTAAAGTATTTCAGGATCTCAGGTTTTCTCATCCATGCTTCTGTGTACAAGCAGCAAATTTCCATGTCACTTTGAGAAAAATTCATTTGACCATTTGCACAACTAATTAGGAGTACTATAGGTTATCTCCTTGGAAGGAAATCTTCTTAAGAGGTGCGAAGAGATTAAGCAGCTGGATTCCCTTGAAATCCAAAATGAAAACATGGAAATCAATTGCTTTAAAATATCCCTGAATTTTCTCAACATGATTTCAGAACTTGGCCATTAAAAGAGCATCTGTCAAAACAAAGGAAATGATGGATTCAGATAATTAGAAAAGAGACATTGCTTTTAAACCTAAGCACTTCTGAGAGGACGATATATCCTTGTGCTTAAAAAACAATTCTCCCTTTTATTGTGATACTTTTTAAATGATTCTACAGTTTTTCACATTTGTTGTATAGTTTCAAATACTTCTTTTTAAAGCAGGTATAGATAAACATGTTAATTCAATTAGAAAAAAAAAAAACATTAACTGCTAAGATTTGTATGTTATTCCAAGAAGCGTGTGAAAATTGGGTTGAATATTGAGATTTTTCCCAAAAATCTTTATCATGGAGAATGGAAATTCTGCACTATTTTATTCATCCCAGCTTCAGTGTTATAAAGATCTCTGCTATGCCTTTCAGTGCCAGGTGGTGGTGAGTAAGGCTGCTCTAGATATGCATGGACAGGTTCTGGTTTATTTCCTCCACATGACTTTTGAAGAGGCCCTACTTGGAGTTAAAAAGCCCTCAAGGATAAGCTTTCCTTGAGTTCCGTATCCTAAATCCTGCAGCTTATTTCCAACATAGCAGCATTCAATTGCAGATTCCTTTGCAGCCAGAGAGAGTGAGAAAGGATTCATTCAAGCACAAAACACTTTTGAGTCAAAAACTAAGGATTTAGTTCGTCCTTCATCCCATCCCTTTTCAAGCAGCCAGGTGGGATGTTTCCATGGGACATAGAAGTCAGTCTGACATCATGGTCCTCTGATCTGTCTACAGGTTTGGGTAGTGTCTCTTAGCTCTACATGGTACAGCAGTTTGCTGTGGTCTGTAACAAGCGATAATGAGTCGCAGAAAGGGTCATGCTCTTCTTTGCATAGGGGAAACAGAGAAGTGCAATCCATGGTTTGCTCTGCACAGCAGGACCCTGTAACAAAAGCACGGAGAAGATGCATGTCTGCTCTCATTGACTGTGGTGGCCAAGGTTGAATTTGGCCCTAAGTACAAAAACATTTTCAAGTGACTAAATTTAACATCTTCTAGTAAATGTTCTTCTGGCTTGAATTTCAGTCTGAAGCAAAATTTGACAAAACATTGTGATTGGTTGGCTCCCAAGCGTGCTTGAAAGCTTATACTAGACAATTTTCTTGCAGAGTGTGAAGTATGTGCTTCTTTCTTGCAATCTGTTGAGCTGGCATTTAGGAGAGGATGGTAATTTAAGTGGAAGGCTCATACTCTGCAGCTTTCCTGCTGATGATGAAAAGTTGGCATTTTCTCCTTTGTGGAATTCAGTGTGAATCTGGGGCTGCTTGCCAGCTAGGCAGTGAGCGCTGCCAAGAGGGCCTGGACTGTGTTAAAAGAAGTTATTTACCAGAACAGGTAAGCATTTCTCTCTCCAAACTGGAAATATTCATGGAAGTGAATATGGCCTGAGATCAATTTTAAATTGCATGGCAAACTTGGTCACAATCTCAGATCCTCATTGTTAATCTAAATTTAAGACCAGAAAATAGTTTAACACTGAGTCTAAGCCACCTGACAACTGCTGCTTGCATAAACCCAGAGCCCAGAAAATGGCCCAGAAATAGAGAATTAGATATTGTAGGAAACTGGATCAGTATTTGTGCCAGAGGTCAGCATGGTGACATCGAAGTCCCTAGGGTGGACAGTGCTAGTCAGGAAGTGGATTGACCAAGGAAACAGAGAATATTCTGATTCCAAAGTCACATAATTCTAAGGCACCCTTGGTTTCTGGGCACTTGTAGGTGCTAATGATCCTTTGTGCTTTTGAACAGTGGATCACAAAAATACACACCTAAAGTGCTTATATAAAACCCAGAAAGTGCAGAAACTATGAGAAGACTGCTAATATAAGAACAGGGAGGACCTGTGAGATCTTTGCACTTAGTCTTCTGTAATCATAGGCAACCTTACAAGCAACAAGCTCTAGTCTTTGTATGGATATGTTTCCTGCACAGTGTACCCAGGGAAGAGAGGTTGTAATGCTTCCTCCTGTGGCCTAGGCAACCCTGAAGAGCCTATCTGCCTTCTGCCCTTCTTCTGCTTCTGTCTGGACTCTCCATGCTCCTTGCTTTATGCTTGCAATTGCCTCACTTACCAGTTACTGTACTTCACAACAATCTTCACTGGAGCTAATCTCGGTGCTCTAAAACACGACAGTGCTAAGGACAATGCAGATATTGCTAGAATTTCCACCTCAGTAGTACAGACTGCTGTAGTTTCAGATTCTCTCCACATTCCCAAGGATCAATTTAGATCTCTTTCTGGGCACATAAAATTTCCACCATTAATTCCTTCTTTAAGCATTTGTTGATATGCCTCTGGCAGACTTGGGCAGCCCAAGTGATTTTTGCCAATTTACATTGGTTTTCCTACTTTGAAAATGATTAGTGGACACAATTTCTACTTTCATCCGCTACTTTGGGCACAAAAGCCCAATTCAGCCACGTAAAAGCTTTGAAAATGTGACCCTTTGTGTCTGGTCCAAACTGTCTCTCCAGTGGTTTAGTTATTTCTGCAGATTTGAGCTGTTCTTCTCTGAAAGATTTCTTTCCTGGCGATGTATTTCCAGTGCTGATTTCAGCTTCCTTTCTATTAGCCTCCAGGTTTAATAGACTTCATTATCTGAATGCTGATAAGTGTAGGAGGGAAGGTGACGGTGCCGTATGTGCCAGGTGTAATTTCTTTTGTTCACTGTTTGGTCTAACCGCTGATATTTTCGAAGGACATCCCTATGTCTATATAGTTGTATCCAACCAGTGGATAGCTGCCAACAGAAATCATTCTTTCAGATTTAGACAGTCTCGTTTCAAAGTGTATAGAAATAGCTGCTATAACCCACTGGCTTTATTTCTACAGTGGTTTTGTAACAGTACTGCATTTTGGGCTGAGCAGGCTGTTACTCGTGGAGCCCGATAAGGTTTCCCTGATATAGGAGAGGATCCAAGGTCTATATGGCTATCACTGAAGGTGAGGAGGCAGAATAGCTCCAGGGCAGAAGCTGAGCTTGGGCTACAAAATGAAAGTTTTCTGGAAAAATGAGTTAAGGAAGTGATCAAACATACCTATTGTATTCACATCACCTACAGATCTGTTAGTAAAGCTAACAGATGGAGTAATGATTGGGACAATTGTTGAATGTTTGACCATTTTTTGTCCTTTCCTTAATGATTCATTAGCTTATCCTGATTTCTAAAAACACATCTGCCATTTCTAAATATTCGTCTGGTATGTCTAGATGTTCAAATGCAGCCTACTTGTTAAAAAAGTATTTCTGTACTGATAAATGAAGAGATGTCATTGATGCATTAGGAAAAAAATCAGTACTTTTTTTTGCATTCTGCTAAATCCAGCTCTGCCAGAGGCAAAAAAAAAATTCACCTTTTAATAGGAAATCTCTTCTAGCTATTTCTGCATCAGTTCCTCCCAGATTAGTAAGTAGTACAAGAGGTCTGCAGAAAGAATCTCAGGGTACTCAAATGGCAAAGCAAGACACGGATCTAACACCTTGCAGTCTAAGAATTCCATATCTTATACTGTTATTCCTGTTGATGTAGCCTGCAGCTATTTTACTCTACTTCAAGGGAGTAAATTGGTCAAAGCCTTAGAAATTAGGAAATTGTCAAAACAGAACCTTAAGCTACCGTTTGCTTCCCCTTTTGTGTTCTTGCACTCGATACAACCAAATTTCATGATCTTGTCCTCTTGGCCACAATTGCCTTAAACAGAAAATAACAAGTGAGAAAAACCAGTGCTATTTATGTACTATAAAGCTTGATCTGTTGATGGGCATTTTTTTAAACGCACACTTTTACCCTAGGTACCTACAAGAGCCACCAAGTGTGGTAGCCTATGAAGATCATGAAGAACTGCATGTTTTAAGGTTGCATGATTTAAGAATTGTGGATGTATCTGTAAATTTTTAAATTTTTTTTTAATTGCTCTCTTTGTTCTAATCCATGATACAGATTAAATAGTAACAATCTTCTTTGCAGTTTGGCCTGCTCAATAACCAAGTTGAGTTGGGACCCAGTCAGGTCATACTGACACTTCTCTGCAGACTTGCTCACTGCGCAGAATGGAATGATTTATGCTATTTGAAAACAAAACATAGTGCTATTGTTCCTATCCACAAGGAAATCTTCCAGCTGCAATCCCATATGGGATTCTAAGGAAATAATGACATAAACAGCCCTATTCATTTTAGTTACCAAGACTCCAAAAGACCGGTGATATTTGCAATATCTTTATCACTGACAAGCATTCACTGCTGATCATAATGGTAGGATCTCAGAAGTTCTGGGATTTGTAGCTGAGCTTGCTTGAAATAGCACCACTAAGGGAGTATCTGCACCACAGTTGCTTCCCGATTTGTGTACTTGGATCAAAGCTGATTTTATCTAGTTGGTGGGTAGCAATGCAGCGGTAGCACCCTAGAGGACAATATAGGATAGCTACTGAGCTATTAACTTCACAGAGGAAGCTCCTTGGGTGGGCTTCACTTGACCTAGTTTAAAGTAGACCCAAGCAGGGTGAAGAAAGGAGTTTTGTCTGCAGTACAGATGTCTCCTGTCAATGGTGGTCGAGCTTCCTTAGCTTTAGAGAGGAGAGGTTGGTATTGATATTGCTTTCCCTTGTCCACCTTGACGCGGTCGCTGCTCCTGGCTCTGCAGGAAGCACGCCTCCACACCCAGCCCTAGCAGCCTGTGCAGGGAACCGGGAAAGCTGGCTGGACTCTAAGCATAGTTCAAAGAGAATATAGTTATTACAGTACAGGAAGAGGCATTTAGCCCAAATAATCTTTTAATCTTTTTTTCTAGGAGAAAATGTATGGAAGGTGGTCAAAAAAGCCCATGCGGATGAATTTCAAAATACAGTTCATTTGGTATATCTGTCCATCACAGAGCAAAAATAACTGTGTAGCAACCAAACACCTCCTTCTGCTAATTTACTTTGATTGATGAAGCCCCACTCAGAGAATATACAATTAAAACTGGCTAATTAAAATGCATCTGACTCTATAATAATCTCAGAGAACTCTTACTGCTGATCTGTGTAACCGCTTTTTATCTACTACTTTATTTGAAACTAATGCGAAGCTAGTAAAAGCAGATGTTTTTTATGGTTTTCTGCTATAAATCTTAAGATGCGTAAGATAGTTAGATGTAATAACACCGCAACAATAATAGAGTGCACACTTCAGTTCCAGTGTGGCTTCAGCAAGGTTTTGTTTGGAGTGCCCAGCTGCATATACAGACGTAGTGGAATTTGGTTTGTGAGGAACCTACAAAAATTACACAAATAACTAGCATTTTTTTAATGAATAATACACAGACATGCACCTGCTTCAGAGACTCCATAGATTAGTCTTGCAGCCAATAGAAAAGCCCCTTGGAATTCAATTACATGGCTGGAAAACAGAAAACAAAATCGTGGCTATACTTTCAGAACTGATACCAGCAAAATGTTAACCAGTTCTTGGGCTGAGCTTTTCCTGAGGATTAGATTGTTTCAGTTTGTTTTACTTCCCTGTGGCTTATTGAAAATTTATATTATTCTATTCTGTTCTTGCAGCTGGAACCTCTCCCGGAAGATATTGTGCACCAAATCCCCAATATGAATGCAATAGCTTCTTTAAAAAAGACCACTGAAATTCAAAGTATGTCTCTCAGTTTGGTGGGTTGGTGGGTTGGTGGGTTTGGAGTATTTTTTATTATTAATTAATGTCATAAACATTAAACTATTGTTACAGAGAAAAGAGCGGGCGAATGTTTTATGTATAAACCAACATTCTGTGCCTAGCATGTGTATATATTTATATGCTTTTATATTTGTTTCTTTGACATCTCTTTGTTTCTGCTCTGTATTAGCCCTGAAAAACTATCTCGCTGAAATTATTTAGAGCTTTCTGATTCCTGAATATTCCCAAATCTTTCCGTTCTAGAGCAGCTTGGATGAAATAGATGTTTGTCAGTGACGGACAGGATACAGATAGGTAAAGTAGAGTGCTAACAAATAGTTTCTTCAGGTTCTGTGTGTGCAGCCCTTTACGAGTTACTTTCTTTGAGATGTATAGGAGATTAAGTTAAAAAGCCCAAAATGGGCGCTGATCCATGGAACAATGCTAAAAAATAGATGATTTTATCCTGTTTCTGGTGCAGAGGGTACTTGATTGCTTGTGTTCCCTGACCCCAATCCTTTACTACCCAGACATTTCAGGGCATTTGCCCTGGTCTCAATGAAAAATTTTCTTATTGCAATCAGTTGCCTTAATCCAGCTGAGCAGACTTCCCTTAAATTCTCTGATCTTCCACTCTCTGCCATTTTACGAAGGCAGTGGGAGCTTCCTGACTTCTACTGTTAGCTGGCTTCTTAACAATAACAAATGGATAACAAATGTTTTGCTTCATGTTAGATGAATCACAAATAATTGGGATTCATCTGTACGAAATAAATGCAGCTTTTAAAAGGACCACCATGCATTATGCGTTGATGATGCACTAATTATCTGTCTGATTTTAGCTGGAAAGTGA
This sequence comes from Baryphthengus martii, assembly GCA_013396935.1. NCBI lineage: Eukaryota > Metazoa > Chordata > Aves > Coraciiformes > Momotidae > Baryphthengus > Baryphthengus martii. Next base: position 123,270 of record VWZK01016763.1, on the reverse strand, counting down.
CAATTAAAAACCATTGTAGGTGTATATTTCATCCTTCATATCCATTAGTCACCCAGAGATGCAAACACTCCAAGTAAATCAGCTGTGTATGATAAATTGCTGTAAGTAATTTTCGCCGAGTGGTATGTCCTAGAGTAGCTCATGAGTTAGTATCTTCCTTAAAACTCCTTGTTAATGATCTGGAAGGAATCGGGAAGTTAAGGAAATTCATGTACTATGCAAGATAGAGCAGATTTGCAAATTGTGATAAGCACAGAAAGCTGCACACAGGCCAAAGACGTGCAGAATGAATATGCAATTCTGTTTGAAATAAGACACATATTCAATGAAAATGGATCTGAAACAAACAAATAAACAAAAAGTGAAATGAGGGGAAAAACCTGAATACTCACTCTAGAAAGGCACAGTGTCTTACTAGAAATACACAGAAATTATGACAGTTCAGAAAGAAGGAAAGGATTTAAAAACACATATATAGGGTGTGACTGAGAACATGGTTCAGAGCTCTGCAGAGTGGCTTAACTTTTATTGTTCAGAATAAGCTTAGGTTTGAGCTGAGCTGGTGCAGTTATGACAGTTCAGGGGGCTGTTCTGAAACCTAAGTCAAGCCGCTCAGGGCTTGGAGTTGTTTAAACACAATATTCTGTCTTTTCTTGCAGTTATTACCTAAAAGGTTATGCATGCATCGTTTTGTCTGGAGAGAAACCAAGTATTTAGAGAGGAATATGCTTGGATGATAGAAGGGAGTTTTGAGAAAGTTATTGCAGCTTTATGGAGGATACATACTTAGATGGCATTAAGAAAAGCAAGTACATGTTGGATATTATAGGGAGTTATGCGGGCTGAAAAGCATTAGGCTGTGGAGTAGCACCTTGAAAGAAGCTGAGAAAACCTGATTTGGTTTGATGATTGCTTGCATGTATACTGAGTTTGTATTTGTGATCCAATTTGGATAATGAGTATTAGCCCTGGTTTAGACAAAAAAGGTCTCTCTGTGTTAGCTGAAAAAAATTGAAGATACAGTATTTAGTTAGACAATGAGAGGAAACAACTTCTTTCTAACTAGTATGGAATTTGTATAAATGTTTTGTTTGTGAGAGTGATCCAAAGCTCCTTTGCAAATGTAATACATTTGGAAGTAGTAGTTCCCACACCCATGTAATATGCTATTTCTAAACAATCGTGTTCACTAGCTTGCATACCACCCCCAAACTGTTTTTTTCAAGCCAGCCGTGGTACGGTATGTCCAAATCTATTTGTGAAAGGCAATTACAAACGCCTGTAACAGTGACAGAAACGTTCACTTTTATTATTTCCTGGTAATAATCAGTGCTCCCACAAATCTTTGAGGGAGACTTAAGCACATTTTCGTGATGAAAGCCAAAGCATACCTAGCAGACTGATTTGGTTTCACTGTTTGTTCTTGCAAGCCGTGATCGCTCTTCAAGTTTTGTATGAATGGAACCAGCCGTGTGCTTCATTCTTTCCCCTGAACTCCACCAAGTTCTTCTCAATGAATGTAACAGGACTGGTAGAATTTCACATTCCAGTATAGCACACTAGAAATGGCATTTTCAGAGATGTGAGCAGTTTGAGGCAGATGCTTTTTGAGCTCATTTAATTGTCAATCCACGGCATACCTAGGGTTTCTAACAAAGCTCCTTTGCAGCTGCATGCTGTGATTGCTTCTCCGTTCCACGAGACTTTGCCTGTAAATCTTTCGGTTGAGAATACAGGCTAGCCCTGTATGTTTTGTGCGCAACATATAAGTGTTGTTCTTTATAAAAAGAAGTTTGCAAAGCTGTGCTGCTTACCACAGGTGTTTGCAAGGCACAGCTTTCCGATTTTAAAGAAAAAACTGCCATTGCTTTTTCTCAAGCATCAGAAAGCCCTCTTTTCATGAGGTACCCTCTGCTGCCTGGTACAGTTCCTAATGCTATTCCTGATATTCAAATGCTATTCTTAATTGGGACTGCTTTAAAATTTCCTCCCACAAACAACAAACACCTTGCCCTGTACTCCCCTTCTCCAAGACCCTGCCACCTGCTTCCTGGCTTGATTCTGCTCTCCCCCTTCATCACTGAAGCCCCTCTCATAATTCTCAATGCAGGGAAACAAGGAGAATCACCCATCGCTTGGGAGCGAAGGGCAGCTAAATGGACACAGAGAGCCCACGCGTATGCTTGAATTGGCCCTGAGTTTTAGTGTTACAAGAAAGTCAGGATTCAGGGGGCAGACGGTGTGCGAGCCTGTGTGTGAATGAACGAGCACTATGTAGCAATCCTCACTGATGCTGTTTTATTGTTGCTGCAGGAGAGCAACACAGTGGTAGCTGGGTACTAATATTTTATTTTATGAATAAGAGCCCTTGAAAACTCCAGCAGTGAACATGGGTTCATTTCTTTTATAGGCAAGAGGGGGTAATATTCCCATGCCAACAGATTTGATTTTCTTGCACATCTGTTTCTGCAACAAAAACCCCTCCCACTCTGCGAACATTTAGCTCATAAATTATAGGGTTTGAATTGGGTGTATATTGCAAAGACTGACTTTTGCACATATGATCTGTGAGAACATTGTGGAATGCCCATATAACTTTTTTGTTTGTTTTTAGTGTATTTTTTAATGAATAGAGAATATGGTCTCTGAGCATGGTAATAATAAAGAATATTTTTGTCTTGTTTTTATAAAATTTTCCAGGCTCCAATCATTGAGCCTACTGTTATGTACATAACTTTTTAGCTGTGTCTTTCATGCTTTTGGAGCAAAGCCAACCTCCTAACACTTAATCTCAACTTTGTAGGATACTTAATACACTTTACATTTTATCCCCAGAAGGTCCCTATTATTTAAAGATTCTACTAACTACTCAAACGTGCACATTATTAGAGTTCAAAGAAACACGCTGGCCATGCTCGCTGGTTGTTCTTGCAGATTGACTTGGGCTTTCATCTTGCAATGATGTTTTTGAATAAAGACATTTTCGGGCTTTATTGACAGCTGCTTTCTCACTGGAGAGAAAAGTTCATCTTTCAAAAAGCCTGAAACTGTGTTGAGATCTGTGTTACCAAAGAGGGAGTTTTCAGCAGCTTTCGTGCAGCACAGGCAGCACCACTTCTGGCCTGGTCTCCCAGCTGTCAAAGCCCCCAGCTACCCTCTGGATAAGCACCTCAACTCAGCCTGCTGCCCAGCTGCCAATATCCTCCTTTTAGCCCTTGGAAAAGTCCCCTACTTGATCCCCTTTCTTTCACAGCTGTTGAAACCCTCTGTCTAATTCCCAGATAAGTACCCTGACCCAACCTCTGCAGCAGCTGCTGGAAGCTTCTTGCTAAACACTGAGTAAGCTCTGGTCCAGAGCTCCAGCCTTCCCAAAGCTCCTAATTTCCAGGTGTCATCCACCTGGTAATTAGTGAGTGCTAGGTGGATTACTGGGCTGTAAGAAGTGCATATGTAAATTCTTACTTGTTCACCTGGTTACCACTAATCAACCTCTGTTTCTTAATAGCACTGCAGCAGCAGATCATTTTGTATGTTGACAATGAGTCCCCTGCCGTTACTGTTGCATTGCTGGAGAAGCTTCTTACTGTCTCTCCTGTGGCAGGCAGAAAGCTGAGGATAGTCGTGCTTTCAATCCACTGCTCTGTTTTTACACAGCAAACCAGAAAGCTCTATTCCTTATGATATCTGACGGCTTTCCAGCAACAGCCAGTTCATATATGAAAGTTTTAAATAAATTATTGTTCTAGTATACGCCCTGAGGTTGGAGGAGAAAGAACATCCAGGACTAACAAACCTGATTGTTCTGGCAACATCGCTTCAGTCCAAGCTGGCATTTCTGACGTTTTTCCTTTTCGAGACAGTGCTGTGTGAGCACTTTGTACAACAATGTTCATTCTTCTAGTCCTGTTTGCTGTATATGCATCGACCGTCTGCCATATCAGAGCTTCTAGGTATTAACCCTGCCCTGAACTCCCTTCACCTTGTGTAGATAAAGCCAAAAGCCTGTCTGACAGTATGAGTTCATTAGTCTGTGTGTTACTCCTCCAGTTTATTACCTTCTGGGGAAGGGTGTGACACAGCTTTTGGAATGAAAACACTTTCCAACTTGGCATTCTTAGGTTCAGAAATATACCTCTTCACTGCAGTCTGAAATTTCAGCTGTGCTGCTTACACCGCAGTGATTTTAAATTATAATCACTCAGTGTTGAACTAAGTGATTACTATGCTTGTACCACCGTGCTAGCTAAAATTCCCATAAATTATTGTGTGTGTTTTCCTTAGGCAAGTACTGGAAGTCAGTGGAGCCATACTCTGTGCCAGTGGATTGTGCTCTGGCTGAGTCTCAGAAACAGGAGAGGGAGGAGACAGAAACAGTGTCTGCCATGGCCTCTCTTTCAGTGGATGTAGAGCAGTGTATCCCTCAGGAAGACAGCAGGTAAGTGTGTGCAAATATCGTAGAGAACCAGGCTTTCACTCCAGTCAAGTGAGATGGAGAAGAAAGCTAGACTAGGGGTCGTTTCAAAATTATCTGCTAATTGAGGTACCTGGAATTTTTCAGCCCTGGATTTGAGTTCTCTCACTTGGCCGCTGGAAGCAGAGGTATTCTGTGCTAGCAGGTATTTTTTTGGCATGTGTAACTCTTTACTAAGGTCTATGATTAGTACAAGAACCTTCTTTTTTTCTCCCCTTATCTAACACTCTCAACTACGTAAGATATGTAATATCCGTAGGAGAAAACCAGACATGATCAAGTGTGATCAGCCATGTTCTTCTTAGTGGAAGCTATTCAAACCTGGTTTAGTTTTAATTTTCTAGGAAGGCATTTAACACACAGTCAGATAAATTTAATAAGAATGGACTTAAGTCATTATTATATACCATTAGACAGACATTAAAAATTACTTCCTTGGAAGCAATGGAACAGTGCTAGTATAAAAATTAAAGCAATCGTGACCAGGATTAGGGGCAATGTTTCTGTGTAACAAGACGAAGGTACACCAGCAAAGAATAACAACACTTGTTTTTTGAGCTTGTCAGCTGCTTTTTACATTAATGAAGTTTGCTTTCAATTTCACAAATGGAGAAAAATGATACAGTGACTACTGTTGTGGATTTTGCCATCAGAAATGAAAAAAAAATGATAGCCACTTAATACTGTGTCGTCTACAAAACAGTGTATCTTCAAAGAGTCGTTAGGAATCAGAAAAGCTACTGCAGACATTCTTAGAGTTCCCCATTTACTCATTTTAAGGACAAACTTTCCTGGCCTTTGCCAGTAGAGGAAGACCCAAAATGCAGTAGAACCATTCAGTCTCCATCACACAGAGAAAACAAGGGAGGGAGGAGGAAAGGAGAAAAAATCCTTATAAGGGAGGATGAGTCTGTGGAGCAGGGCTGTGTGACAGCAGGAGAGGAAGGAGGGAGCTGTGGGTAGCACAGCAGTGGTGGGAGTGGAGCCAGAAGGTTCCATGGCTCCCACATCATGACAGCTACTTGTTTGATTTGGTTCTTGCCTCACATATTGGCTCTTTTAATCAGAACTGAACTGATAGGCATCCAGGGGAATGATGCAGTGATAAAAGCTATGGATGTGTTTGGGAGTGAACGTCTCCTGCGACAATGAGAGCACTCATCTGTCAATGAATCAACAGACAGGGCTCAAAGAGACACACAGAGAGCAGAGCTGGCTAGTAAAGTTTACAATATTTACATAATTACCTCTCCAATTGTGATTATATTTTAATTTGTGATGGTTATTGTTGTGCTAGTGTATTGCAAACATATCCATAAAAGCTTAGGGAAGAATCCATGACAAATGGGAGACATATTTTAGACTTGTGAGAGTGCTAATCAGTGCTCAGCTAAGGAATAACATAAGATTTGTCACATAAATTTGTGACAATTGTGAGACACTTCTGCTAGCCAGGAACAGAAAGGTGCCTGCTAGTGTGTGCATAGCTCTGAAAAATAAAGAATTTTAATTGAAGTGTTGGAACTAATGAAGTCAAACAAAGCAAAGCTTTAAATTGTCTCAAAAAGGGTGTGGTTTTCTGTATATTTACATCGCTCAGACTGGTATTTTGTGCCTCCATTCAAGTAAAGCTACAGCCATTGAGAGCAACTACTGATCCGACATGGTTTGAAAGTAACTAACACTTTGACTAACACTGCACTTAATTATTGTGCTTATTGCCTACTTATTGATCACCTGTAATAGTTTTCACCCATTCTGAAAACAGAATTTGAGAGCGGAGCTGAGAGAAACAGGAAAAAAACGGATGTGCTGAAATATACACAAGTGGAATTCATGTGGCTGCCAGATTCATTACACTTCATCAGTTCTGGACTCTTAGAGGGACAAATCCGTTGTGATAAATTGTTCTGTGGAAAAATGGCTCCGTTTGAAATATCTTCTGTTGTGCTGCAGAGATTTTTCAGCAGCACAACCCTCCCCCTCTCCCCCCATACACGCATGCATTCCTAAGTCTGTTTCCACATTTGTAACCAACAAAGAAGTCACCCAAAGCCAGATTGCCATCAGAGAATGACAGGACAACCTAAGTGCTGTTCCACTGGGCCAAAATTGAGAGGTTAGTTTTCTGAGGCTTCAGAACATCGTTATTTTTGTTTTCTTCCTGCTGAATGTAAGATCGAATACGAAATCAAAAATGGTCACCCTGAAGGTCTGATTTTGAGGGTCCTCTGAGCTGTGGGGAGACCTAAGAGGACCTGGCTGCACTTTGAGCATGAGAGAAAGTCCAGCACGGGGTCATAAACCCAGGGACTGGTTTGACATCACACATTCTAGTTTCGTGCCGGTATAATTTCTTTCATTTCACAAAAACATGCCACTCACTTCTAGGCACATACCGACACAAATGGTAGTAATGTTAGGGTGAGTCCAGCTTTGCTTTTTCGCATTTCTTATGTTTGTTGTAGTTAAGGACCAAGTATGCAATGCTTCTGCTCCAGCCCCTTTCTATGGCAAACAACAGGGTTGCAGGGACGTGGGTTGTCTGGGCTCTCAAGCCCTCCACTGTAGATGCACCATCAGAAGACCTGTTGCAAGCCTTTGTGTTGAGTGTTTCTTTGGGAAAGTTGGTTGTGACAGGCAGAGCGGGATCAGAGCAGAAAGTGCCATGGCTGGTAGGACAGCCTGAAGGGTTCTTTTATTATGCTGATTTACTTCCTCTTAATTCTCGCAGTGGTCAGCCAGGCTGACAATTCTGGCCTGCATCTCTAACCCTGTTTCACTGAGTTGATGGTAGAGGTCCTGTTGACTTCAGCTTTGCTTGGTCAGGCTTCCAGATGAAGAGAGCGACAGCAAGAGTCTTTTTGTGGGAAACTCTTGCCAATTATGTTGGAGGATATATTGGTGTTTGGAGTGAGATGACTCACTTTAAACTCGGATTTTGGGTAAAGCAGCTCTTTTCCTGGCCAACTCATATCTGACTCATTTACCACTGATGAATAAAGGATAAAATGCTCCTGGCTAAGGCCCATCTTAAGTATTTCTCTTTCTTTCTTCTCTCTCTCTTTCTTTTCTTCAAGTGACAGTGCCGATTATTTTTTTTATTTTATTTTCTCTGGCAGGCCAAATGAAGAAAACTGTGAAAAGCTGCTATGCTTTTGGTGTTTTATGTTACCAAAGCACAACTCTGCATTTTAAGATTGAATTGAAACTTGATTACAGACTTCAGAAAAGAACAGATATAGAAAAAAAGAGTTTGTGGATAGGAAAAAACCCAAGCATGATGCTAACAGGGATTTAAATACAGATGCAATTAAAGGAACATGCATGCCCTATAAAACGTTTCTAACTACCATAACTTTTATGTGTTATTTGCTTATTCTCTATGCGAGATAGAGATTAGAATTTTTCTTTGGCCAAACATCCGTTTCAGAAATGTTTCTATGAAAATATTCAGGACAGTGCTGTCCATGATGCATTGGAGCTTCTGTATGTTTCTTCTTAAAATGGAAAAATAAAAGAGCATGAAGGGAGATCTCTTACCTATGCTATTTTTACAGTACACACTAAATCTTGAGAATGACGTTTATCAAAATTTGACTTTATGGCCCTCAGTCAGCTGAGCACAGATTTTGCTCAAATGCAAATTAAAACAAACTGCAATTTTTAGGTGTTACTCTTAGTGTTACAGAGCTGCCAGTCGCAGTTTCAGTCACATTGCATTATAGAATCATAGAATCATAGAATTATTCATTCAGGTTGGAAAAGACCCTTGGGATCATCGAGTCCAACCATCAGCCCTATTCTACAAATGTTTTATTATATACTAGAGCAACTGCTTGGATCATGAGGTGCTTCCTCAGGTCAGATTGCAGCTTTATCTTGCCCACCTTCCTCTCATCCCCCAGTGGTGGGTGTGTAAGGAGGAGAATCAGGAGCAGGAGTTTGAGAGTCAGACTTGCCCTGGTGAGTTGGTAGATCTCAACAGCTGTATTTCAGGATACCTACCCAAGCATGAACATTTCAAAGCTTTTTTTGAACCAGCTTACACTTCTGACACTCAAGTAGTGAATCCCACAGCCTCATCAGGCATTGCATTTCTCTTTATTTGCTCTAAACTTATTAACTGAGGAATTCACTGAGGAACCCCTAGTTCTTTCATTTTGAGAAATAAGAACATCTCTTTTCTTATAATCTCTGTCCCATTTCTGGTTTTAAAGGCTTCAGCTGTCTCAAGGCTCTGTAGATTCTTGCCCCCCTCTGTGCCTTCTGTAGTTCTCTTTGAGATGAAATAAAAACTACATGCAGGACTACAGGTGTTGGACACACTGTGGAGTTACACAGTAACTTCATATTGGGGATTTTTTCTTGTTTCTGTTGCTCCCTGCCCTTCTGCCATTAACTCCAAGGTCTCAATTGTAGTCATCGCTGTGTGTAAACAGTTACAGGTGTCTTCCCCCCTATTTTTGTATTGTTTATTAGTTAGTGTTTGTTTACATTCTTTTTCCACACAGAAATGTTTTTTGTGGGCTTGCGAGCTGACCAGTGTCAGTAGTTCAGCAAACATTATAACCTAGATCTACTGGTAGTCTGCCAAGTCTTTTTTAGATGCTCTGGATAATGGTGAAAATTCACTAATATTATCATCCGTTTCCAACTTCTGATGGATTATTAATCTGTGGGAGGACCTTCTCTCATAACTTAGGTTCATCAAAAGCATTTAGGTAAAGTTGTTTAAACACATTTTTTTTTGCACAGGGATATCACTTACCCCTCTGTCTTCATTTTGTTCAGAAACTTCTGATAAATTTATAAGACCTTTTTTCTCTGTAAGTGTTAAGACATATCTCTTACCCAAATTGCTACTACCTAAATGCCTACTAATTCTATCACTGAGTATAGCTGCTTTCAGTTTCCCCATACAAGCTTACTGTATCTCCTGTAGGTCCCAAAAGGGGAATTGCATTTCTTACCTTCTCTACCTCTTGTGTGGCTGCTGAATTAAGCAGTAGAATATGCTCAATAATTATTTCATTAGCAACATCACAATTGCATTCCCTTAGAATTCAGTGGACAGATTTCATCTGCTTTTAGCAATTTGGCAATGTTTAATATATCAGTGTGTTCTAGTGCTGATTCAGTTTAAGATAGTTCATCTGCAAATAATAAAATCTTCCTGACACTTCTCTAGTGAACACAGATATAAATAGTTCATTTTGGTTTTGCGGTCTACCTTCCTTCCTGCTCCTCTTATGCTTTGATCGTTTCTTCTGATATATTTTAAAAGATCTTTTTATTATTAGGTTTTATGCCTATAACACGTTGCTCTTCAGACTCTCCTTTAGCTCGTCTCATTGAAGGTTTACATTTAACTTGCCAGAGTTTATAGTTTACTTTATTTGCCTTATTTGGATGTTACTTCCTCATTTGAGAGTAATTACTTTATTTTGTTCTTCAACGATGATGATTTTTACTTTTAGTTCATTTTTGTTTGATCCATACGAAGTCCACTTTTACTAGGATATACACTTACTCCAAATCTCTTATAGGATATCTTCAGACACTTCCCAAATCATCTCCATGGCATAGAAATGTACCTCTTTTTCCCCAGCTCTCTGCTACTAGAAGATCGCTTTTCAATTACAGTGATCTTCCCTGAGACAGCTGAATTAAATTAGGAGCAGATTATGACATAAAACAGCCATACCACAACAGAAAATCTATCTTTTGTTCAGCAGTTTCTGTGACTTGGAAACATACCTTGAATTTTTATTTTTATGTGTGTGATGATGTAGCTATGAGGAATCTGTGATTCTAATATAAAAAATAAGGTAAGAGAAACATTTACTTTTTTGGATGAGATACTGATTTTATCTATATTCCTAGATATTAACTTTTTTAAGTGTAGATATGGATTATTTTAAATAATATTCTCATAAACAATACAGTTGCCATTTGTTCTCAACGGCCACAGAACAATACTTAACATGTCACGTGTTTTGCCAGGTTTTGTCCATATGGTAAGATTTTTACTTCAGCTATTTCTTTGGTTTTAAGGTTTAAACTGAATCATGTTGTTTAGTGTTAACTAGAAAGAGACTTTTTCATTTTGCCATAGTGTGAATTGGACATAGAGAGAGCTATAGGTGAACACTTTTTCCAGCATATCAAAATAAATAGAGTGAGTGCAAGAAGGCTCTGCTCATAGGAACTTACAGTTTAAGTGAGCCACAGTGAAGCCTTCATGAAAAAAATCACGGTTGTGGTTTTGCAATCATTACGGTCCCAAATCGGCGTCTTTTTGAATCTGAGGACCACATGGAATCAGTCCAGACCAGACCCAGGCTCACAGCTGCATCTCTGAGGAACCAAGTCAGAACATACAATAAGGGATGGGGTTTTTTGACTCGTTTATGTCTTTATGCCAACTTCTTGTCAGCTACAGGAAGATTGACTGAACTGATCTAACTAACGGTGACATAACTAAAGTAACATAAATTTGGCCTGTCAGACTCTGCCCCCATGATTTTTTAAGGTTTTTTTTGAGAACTTCTGATTTCCACGGAGTAGTTATATATTGATTCACCACTTAGTGTTAGTGTTTTTCTGTCCATACTAAGGACCCTAAAACTTTCCTGGCTCTCATACAAAACTCTGACCTAAGCTGTTATCCCATAAAATGGTTTTAATGATAAGCCGTTGGATAGATCCTATGACTTCTCTGACACTAATAAAATTAAGTTAAAACATACACATAAGTCTTCAAAAGGAGACTGTAGAAGGCTACGAGAGTACCTATATTATACTGAGACAACAGCTGGATTTACCAGGGCACCCTAACCTCCTCTCCTTTTCCAAAAATTACCTTGTATCCTACACTTGCATATAAAAATTGCTGTTGGTGCTTAGGCTCTGGCTGATCCAAAATATTGACATATTGTTGGAATATATTGGAACATGTTATATTATAACACTCAAGGTCGATTTTGTCACTCTGAAGCACCCTCATCAGTGAAAAATTACCCAAGACTAAAATCCTGAATAATACCGTCTCTCAATTTGCAACCCAGAATAATACAAGGGGAAAAAGAGGGAATGCAAGAGTAATTCACCTCACCACTCCGGAACAAGGGAGCTGCAGTGGTTACTGTACATAGGAAACATTCTCCACCATGTGGCGAGGGAGAAAATATTTCAGATTTATAGATTAATAATCTTTTAGGGTCAATAACCCTTTGGAAAGTGATTAGTCTGAAAAATATCTTCTTTTTCATCTATCATTCCTCTGACATATTTTTCAACATACTAGCTGTGATCATTCCAAACCATAAAAGAATAACCTGTATAAAATCATTTAAAGACACGCTGCTGAATTTTTCATTGGGAAAGACTTTAATAAACTCCAGATTCATTTAAAATTCTCTGGCTTCCTTACTGAATAAAGTACTAAAGCCCATGCAAGCCTCTATTAATTATTTTTTGTTCCACGGGATCTCATGAGAGATGTACTTACTGAGGGATGTTTTACTGAAGACAGTTATTATACTGGCTTACAAGATTTAACTGGTAAACTTCTCATTTATTAATTTGCATTTACTTTTTATTCGCCCCTCGTTTTGAAATTGTTTGAAGTGACTATATTTAAGAAGGTCTTACGCTCATTCGTCATATGGTATTCTGCCAGACAGAGGTGATAAATGGTTTCTGTACAAATTCTTAATGCCTTTCAATCGTAGAGGTCTCGCTGTGATCTCGGATGCTTTCCATTTTATAATTGCCAGCGTAATACTCAGGTGTGGTAGCTTGTCAGATACAAGGAACTCTGACACTTTACACCGTCTCAGCATATCCCCCCATTATTTTCTTATTAGTTGTTTTAAAGAGCTCATCTTGCCTCAGCTATTTCCCAGAGGCTTTCAAATAAAAGCTATACTTATAATCTGATTTGATACTATTAATAGATACATTCTGATCGAGTTCAGAATTTGGTCCCAGAAGCTGCAGGCAGGCAATGCATTTACGAAAGCACAGAATCAAAAATCAGAGGACTGGCGAAGAACCCCAGAAGAAACACTGTTAACTACTTGGCTGCTAGTGAACTATTTTGCTTTAACAGTGTGGGCCCATTTGAAAAAATAAGTGCATGTATTTTTAGTTGCAAAAGCTGGTGAAAATAAAAGTGTCACGGCTATTTTTTTCATGGAATTATTTGATTCTGTTGACATAAAGCATGTACATTTCTGGTCAAAAAGTTATAAAATATTCTGACATATTTTAATATAAACAGGAACATTTTCAGTGATTGCTTGGATCTGAAATGTTTTTCCACTTGACATTTGTTTATACTTCCTAGGAAAGAAACTCTATTTATGGATAACTGAATAACACAAATAAACATCAGAGAGAGCTGAAAAATCAGCTTTGATTATGCATGAAAATCTACAATGTCATTGTGTACTCTTGTGCCGTATTCTGATTGCCTGTTTATTTTTACAGAGCTGCTGGCGAGCCCATGGAAGAAGAGCCAGCCTTGTGAAGTGCCAAGTCCTTCCTGATATTTCCTGTGGGTGACATCATTGTGTATCCCCCCAAAGCACCCTCAGACATGTCTTGTCTGCTGCTTGGGTGGCACAGCTCAGATGGAACATAAACACTGGGCACAAAACCCTGAATAGCGGCTTCACTTGTTCTTTGGATGGACTTGAAAGGGCCCTAAAGATTCCTTAAATGTAACCGCTACAATTCTAGAGTTACAGTAAAATGGGCTTGGGGGAAAGAGCCTACAGCATGATTTTTATATGCTGGTTGACCCACTCACCGACATAAGTTGCAAAATCAAGTATTGCAAAATTCTACATGATAGGTTATAGATACGAGAATTGCAGCAACCAACAAAATACTCAGTAAACTCTATGAATCACTTTCTGATGCTTTTTACTGGGTAATCTTTTTCATACTGTCTTAAATTGTAATAGATTTGTTTTCTTTGCTCTGTGTAATGAAAAAAAAAAAACCACCTTTATTTTATGTGCTATTTGTTAACTCCCTGTAATGAGTTCTTAGCTGAATAAGTGAAAGGTGTATAAATTGTGATGAGGGATTTTAGCAAAAGGGAAGGCACTTCTTCTTGTAATATAAATCCCCCAAAGTACTGTGTTTCATGGTGCTTTATTTTCTTTTCCCTTTTCCCGGCCATCCCTCCCCATTTCATACAATCTTTTCTATCATAAAACACATTCATGATTCTCTAAAACAAGCGATCTCCTGCCTTTAAAAAGAGAAGTGCTGTAGCCTCCATAGTTGACAGTAGCTCTCACCATATGTGCAACAGAGATCAAGTAGTCTCTGAAAAATGGATGGCTTCTCAAATGTGTTTTTAGTTTGTTCTGAAATGTTTCAGCGTCCCGATTCTAAGAGCAGCGATATTCAGTAACTGTGTACAGCTCATTTGAAGCTCAGGTGTTTCTGTGAAGGTTGTGTTGGGGGTGGTTTTTACAGGTCGTCATGTGAATATGAACTGATTCTTTTATGTAGTCCTGCACCAAGAGAACTGATGTTGCTTAAGAAGCTTCAAAGGGTTTAGGCTTTATTTTAGATCCCCAAAGTGCAGCAAGATCTCCCTGCAATGTGACTTTAGCTGTTTAATTCCATGTTTGAGAACGTAAGATAGAGTTGTGCCTTTAGCTGATAATGAACGCTTAAACTGTTACACGTGTTGCCTTACCGTCAGAGAAAGAGATAGGGCATGTATGTAAGACTGCTTCAAATGAACAGAACTCTGCTACAGCAACTTTGATTTTGTATACAATTTTCTCACCTAATGAACCCTGGGAGATACCTTGAAGTATTCAGCTTGCAGTATTTGATAGCTCGCTCGGCGTTTAAAAGCAAGTGATGTTCATTTTTATATATTTTCCAAACTCAAAAGATATATTAAAGCCATAAGTGAACACTGTCATGCTTTTTATTCCGAAATCTGAAAGGAACCTTAATTAAAACAAGATTTGGGGGAAGGCCATGATATGAAAGATATGGAACAATATGGTTTCAGTTATAGACAGACTCAAACCTGTAAATCAAAGATGAAAGATTTCACTCAAATAGAATTATATAATTCTCTTTTGTTATGCAGTCAGACTATATCTTTCATGCATTTGGGTTTGTTTATGATTAGCATTTTAATTCTAGAGACTTTTATTACTTATACAAAAGCTCTCTGCTACAAGTTAGAAATCTGAGGCATGCTTTGAAAAGGAAAATCTAAAAAGGGAATGTCATTTCCTATAACGTGAAGTAAACTTTTATTCTGAAAGGCTTGCTCTGAAATGGATGTATGCCCCTCAGAAAGTGAAATAAAATTCTACCCCCCATTTACAAGCCAAAATCATGCTCATTTTAGAAATGCAGAGAGTCCCAGCAGGCTAAATTAACTCCTGGTGTAAGCCACCTTGCCTGACTTGGGCCTGTTCTGTTCTGAAGGGGTTGTTCACATGACTAAAGCAATCAGGAGTTCGTCCTGCATTTTCTGCAGACTTGTGATGGCAATCTTACTTGCCGTTTACTGCAGTTTTCTTGTGGTCATCAAAGACATTTCCCTTCAAGGCAACCAAGGACTGTAGCTGATGAGTTGGGTAATTTGTAGAGCTTTTCACATTTTGAAAGAAAGGCTGCAAAATTTTAATTGAGTGCATGGTAAGACCGTGTTAAAATTAACCCCACGAATGCAAAATCTTCTTGTTTCCTTAACTTGCATGAAATTGAAGATGAATTGCAGCCTGAGATGTGAGCTACAAATGTACCAATTAAAATCTATGTTTTGGGGTGTAAATCAGTTAAAGCTGTCCTGTGTAGCTGGAAATGCTTTTAAAACGCCAGAACAATTTGAATTAAACCACATTATAAACTCACACTTATGCCTTTGTACAGGCATACTCCCAGACAGACATCTAGATATGCTGTTGGTTAAAGTTAAAATCATTAGGATAGGCAAATATGCAAATAAACTGCACACAGATTGTGTCCAGAACTCTGTTCTCACTGATGAAGTCAATAGCAAAGTCCTCTTTGATTTCAATGAGAGATGGATCAAGATTTGCTTTTTTTTTTTTTTCTTTTCTCCTTTAAGCCCAGAACACTGCTCTTTTTTGATTCTGTCTTTACAGGGCACCGTATAGTCCTCTGGGAAATGATTGAGACATGGTGAATATCAACACTTCCTTCAAAGCAGACCCGGGCTTTCTGAGAGGGCAGTTTCACTTGCTGCTGTTTTCTTCTCACAGTATTTTTTATTATCATCAATAGCTCCCCATGGATTACAGTTAAAATATCTCCCAGGATATTTAAGACATACTTTCAGGGAAATAGTCACACTGACACTCTTAAAAATACCCTGTTATAGCTGGATTCTACAACAAATTCCAAGATTCCATCATGCACAAATTGCATGTTTCTCTGTTTCTAATGTCCAAATTCAGATGTTTAGGAACTGTCTTGAAGAGAAATCACCATCTTATGTCTCCTGTAGACCTCAGCTTAGGCTAGGGAGATTGACACCTCTGAAAATTAAGTCCCAGATAGTTCAAGCTGGCTATCAAAATACCTGCATCTCATCTTAGATTACTTCTGAAAATGAGCCAAAATGCATAAATGAGATGGGGTAAATGGTGTGTGTGACTCCATGGAGAAGGTGAAGCTGAGGAGGTGGCAGAAAGCCCTGAGAGTCAGGGTGACCCTATGCCTGGTGCTAGTGGCACAGGGGCTGCAGGCAGGGAAGAGGACATCCCACAGCCCTGCCACCCCAGGCTGCCGTTGCTTTTAGCAGCAGATCTTTGCCTCGCAGGGGAAGAGTGCAGGAATTTGCTCTCTGCCTCTGGATCAAGGTATCTCTAAGCCACCAACCTCCAGAAGGAGAGATGTCTTTGCAGCAAGTAACATGCTTGCTTCAGTTCCTGTTCTTCCCTAGTGTTAGGGACTATTAAGCTCAGTGAGGCTTTTCTTGTGTTCGTATATTTTTCTTGTATCCTTAGGTCATTAAATTCACAGTAGAAACTGAAAACTGAAAAGAGATATGACTCAGGATGTTAAGAAAAGAATGTTTTGTATGCAGCTTAATGCTTTTACCTGGACTGGAATGGGAACAGCGATGAACAGTAAATCTCAGAATTGATAAAACCTGAGAGTGTCTTGTACTTCATTTTTGGACTCTTTGCAGGAATTATGTATGTGCTCGTTTGGCTTTAATATAATCTGCAGCAATGAATTGCTTGATTATATGATCCTTTTTCAGGCAAAATTCCTGGCAAGTAATAAAAGTCCATGGGAATTTTGCCAGTGTAAAGATGACAGAATTAGTCCCTGTTTTAATTATGTACCTTCCTAATTTTACTTTCAGTGAAAATGAAGTAACTAATTCCAGGCAAGTGAATCTGAGGAAAATAAAATCGTTAGGCTATCTAAAATAAACATCATAAAAGAAAAATAAAATATAAACAAACAGCTGTTATGCAAACAAAGATGGCTATTTCTTTACTTTGCAAAAAATTCAGCAACATGCTGCCAGCAAAATGAAAGTGGCAAAATGAATCCCTCTCTAGCGTGTGCGGTATTTGAGTTTGTGTCTTATCTAAGTGCAGCCTCACTAAAAAGCTGAGAGTCATAACCGGAGATGAAATATTAGAAAGATTTTGCTGCAGCCAACACCAGAGGTCCTGTAGAGAACAAGAATGTAGAGACTGACTAATTTGTGTAGACAGTCAGCAGGACACTTTCGGGGCAATGTGTCTGGGACGAAGAATTAGAGGGAACTTTTCCAAAGGCACTGATGACTGTGAGGCAACTAACTTCTCGTAGCTTGCAGGGGCATTGAGGTGTCCAGTGAGCACTTATTCTTTGGCAGATGGTCCTTCTGACCCACACACGTGCTCACACGTGTGCAGACATGAACCTTGCTGTACGTTTTTTTGTCCCAAGCAGCAGCAGCCAGATGTACTGCTCTGATGTGTATGCTGGGCATTTGCCCAAGCAGCTATCGGCCCGCAGTAGACACTTCATAACATGACTGATAGGTGAGATTTTTGGATAGGTTTTTTTTTCCCAATAGTGGCCTTTCCCAAAGTGTAGCAGTGCATGGTTGTTTTATTTTAAAAGGTCACAGTAGAGCTTTGTGAACGATTGTACTTTTTTTTTTTTTTTACAGACTCCATATGGAAGTAAAACAGAATATGTACATGGGGGGGAACCTGCTGGGAAAGAATTTGTCTTAAATCAAGCTTTTGTTACCTGCTTTTCATCCTGAAATTTGGAGGAATTTGGGTTCTTAGTTATCATTTAAGCTTTTGCTTTGTCATGTCACTTTGTTTTTTTTACCTATAATTGAATTCACCCTTCTAGCACATACAAAACTACCAAAAAAAGGTCCATCTTTTCTGACAGACACTTGGTGTGAGAATGAAAATAGCTTATCTTTGTCACTTCTAGCAGCAATTAAATGCTTCGTTTTTGTGACAGATCCAAACGGGAGTGGTATTTTATGAGTATGATTTAGCTGACTGTCTGCTGATTGTTAAAAAAAGAAATTGTGAAACTCACATTCCTCTCTAACCTCAAAAGGGACCCATTTTCATTTAAACAATGTAATATTTTCACTTGATCCAAAAGGTTTTTGTCCCACGACATCTTGTTACTAGCTCGGTTTTAGTCTCTAGCAAATAAGCCGCCACAGAGAGTGAAGACCAAAAAGGACATTCCAGCAACTATTAATTTTATCTCTTCTGCACAATCCTTCATCCTGTTCTACTGCTATGCTCTGTGGTTCAGCATATTAGAATAGTTTATAGCAAAATATAAATTGTTCTGCGCCATCAAAGATACTACTATCGGATGTTGATTAGCACACTGTGAGTTCAGGTATCATTTAGAAGGAAGACATGCTCTTGCACAGATGATCTACAGGCGAGTGACACATGAAACCAGTGGCTGTTACCATGCAGTGAGAGTGATTCTGTGCTAAGATCTCCACACATTGTCCCCTTCCTGATGGTACTCGTGCATGGCCAGAGGCGCATTTGCAATAGTGGAGCTGTAGGATGCCCTGATTCAAAGACCACTGAGGTCCCTTCTCTGACAGACTTTGGGTAAGATCTGAGAGGCAGCTAGAGAAGAAACCTTAACTTTGCACTCAGCCGCACACAAACAATGGGAAAAGTGCAGCTACAGATCTGAATTTGGCCACACATTCCTGTTTCTCATATGAAGTGCAAGTCCTGCTTCTAGAAAAGTCTGTCTGAAAGACTATTGACACCAGTGGATATATTCTATTGACTTCAGCAGGCTTCAGGAGGGTGCATACATCATGTGTTATGGGAGCAGGTTCATACGCATATGTCTTGCTGCTTAGTTTAGCGCTACCTTAAAGTTCTTGATTGGCTTAATATTCCAAGTTAGGCTGCAGTAGGAAAGCATAAAAGCAATATCTGATGAAGTCATAACTAAAGCTTTCAAAGCGAACTTATTGCTGTGGGTTTTTACAACACTAACTTTTTGGTCTAGGGATGCATAGCTGAAATGTCTATTTTTTTCTTGGGAAATTGATGTTGCTATCTGTTTCTATGATAAAAAACAGTCCTTTTGCTCAGAGCACTAAAAGTTTATCTGTAATTTGTCTTTCCAGGCAGATCAGATTCGAAGGGATAAAGCGTCAGTGGTGAAAATTTTTAAAGGTCAGTAGTAATATTTCCATAAAAGCAAAAGGAACCTGTG
Organism: Baryphthengus martii; assembly: GCA_013396935.1. NCBI lineage: Eukaryota > Metazoa > Chordata > Aves > Coraciiformes > Momotidae > Baryphthengus > Baryphthengus martii. The sequence continues at coordinate 104,042 of VWZK01016763.1, read as the reverse complement.
TATTATTGTTATTATTCATGATACATTTTTGTATCTGAAAGCATCCAATGAGTGATGTTAAGTAATATTGTGCTCCAAAACTTTGTTGATTATAGTTAAATGAGCATTGGATTGGCGTGAAATAGTCTTCAACTGAGTTGTTAAAATCCCTTTTGTTTCGTGTTTTGTATAATTCTTTGGCTATAGTCTTGTCCTAGTGTGAATAAAAGCTATTTGAAGTAAGCTTGTTTGATACTTTGAGATTTTTTTTTGCCTGTTTTTAGTTTTGGTTGGTTTTTTTTTTTTTGTAATCAATGCTAAAAAGAAGTAGAGCTTTGAACATGCCACCCTGGTTGGATCACAGGAATCTGACTGTTAAAATATAAAGGGGGGAGCATGGTGAAGCTGGAGTGCATAAAAAAGGAACCACAAACGTTAATGTAAAAGTAACGTTACATAGCAGGCTAAAACACACACAAAGCAGAGCATTGCAGAGCTCCGGCTTTTACACCAAGCTCATATTCTATAGTTCCTTTGGCTCATTGTCCTGAGGCGTTGCAGAACACATAATTCTCCTCCCAGTGAAACAATTTAAATAGTACATGTGCTGTTTTGAAATCTGTAAGGCCCCTGCTTTGTGGGAGGTGGGGAATACCCAGCACACTACAGCAATACTCTGGACCGCTGCTGCCGTAAAACTCAGGGTTGTTACACTGATACAACAGACGGGTTTTGAGAAAGGCGCTCTGCAAAAGCAGTGGAGTAAGGAAGGACTGTGCTTGCTGTGAGCACACTTTGATCATTTGCACGTTGTCAAAAGCAGCTCGCAGATTGAAATTGCTCCAGTGTGTGGAGCTTCACGCACCTAAATGTGAAAAGTGAGCGGGCAGAAGGGTAGCTGGGAAGTACAGCCGCTTGGTTTGCACATGCAAATCCCTACCTCCTGGCAAGTATCCAGAGCTGCTCCAGGAGTGGATTAAAAGCAAAATGAAGCAAAACAACATCCTATAATTTTAGCTTTATCTCATTCTTCAGAATAACACATCTTTTTCCTTGCGGGGTAAAAGGACCCCAGCCCCAGCAATGCACAGCTCCATTGTAATCAATAAAATACTGTTTGAATATTTGGACATGTAACATGCGATATCCTTGGTATATTTCAAAGAAGTTCTGTGCCTAGGGGAGCTTAATCTATCTAGTCTATCTATCTGCTTCTCCGTTTTGCTTGTTTCCTGTGATTCCATTGTGATAAATTGCAAAGCTTTGTGATAAATTGCATTCATCGTGTCTTTCTGGCCGCCTCACCTGCATTTTGTACATTAAACCCTCTCCCCTGGGACTACTTCTAACATTCCAGCCTTGTGAGATGTTCCAGCTAGACACCATTGCTGCTTTAAAATCAACCTGCCACAGAAATGACCCTGCCTTTGAGAAGTGGAGTGAATTTTTTTTGGAAACCTTCAGGCTAATGGTGCTTCTAGGAATCTCCAGTAGGTGGGTGGGAGTAAATTCTTCCAGATTCCTTCTCTCATGCTTTTTTCACTGCTACCTCTAGAGACCTCCTCCCCAGGAAAAATCTTTCTTTCCACCCACTGGCAGCTTTGAAAGGAGTAGCAAGGGTTGGATGACTCCTTGTCAAAAAGGGTAAATAGTGAGAGAAAAGCTGAATGAGTATGTGTTGAGACATTACTCTTCCTACTCTTCTTTCTCCCTCTTTTCCCTCCCAAATGAGAGAAAGGTGTTAAAATTACAATTTCAGCATGCTTTTGAGATATTTTTTTCACTTATTTATTTATTTGTTAGCAAAGGAGGGTTTTCTTTTTCACTTTACTATCACAGGGGCCCAGGTACAGTGCTTCACTCATAGAGGCCTCCTGGATAGTTGGAAAATAGGAGTTTCAGAATTCTTGTTACATCATTTGCCGGGTGTGCCTATGAAAGGGAGCAGGTTCAGTGAAAATCCAAAATTAAGTTCTGTACTTTACTAGTAATTGAGTAAGGGTGTAGATCTGGGATTTTTGTGCAAACTTGAGCATATTTACTACTTTTAGCTTGTGTACTGCTTCAGGCTGCACTCTTCTGTCCACATATCACTGAAAAATGCCCACCCTGTTATAATAACCATCTAACGTCCTCAGAGATTATTAATAACTGAACAGAGCATTGCTGATAAGATCCCTTATCACCCATTTTGTAATATGCTTTATGTGCAATGTTCAGATCATTACAGCATTTGAATGCATTGCTCTTTAACTGTCTAATCTAATTAAATATAGCCTGTGCAAAAATTATTAAGCATTATCAAAGCAAATATCCTTCAATCAAGGTAAAAGCCTACATTACAAATATTTATGTTCCCTCAAATCAGTACAGGTTCACTTTCCATATTCGTAGTACCTGACAGAGGCCCAGCATAACTACACACAATTCTAACAGACTCTACGTGGTAACGAAGAGTATGAGCATAAGTGTGGTCATTTGTAACAATTTCTTCTCAACTTCTCTGGCCTTTCATTGTCAAAATTTTGCCCTCCAACTGTGGCTGTGTTGGACAATACCAACCAGTAAAGGTCAAACATTTTTCTTAGTATTTCAGATGATCTGGTCTCGAGGATCTTATTGGAACATCTATTGTTATATTGGAACATCTATAGTTAATCTGTCATAGAGTCTATAATTAATCTGGTTTTGTTATGATTAATTTGATCTATGAACAGGGAAAAATTAAATGATTCCTGGTACTACCTACCAAACACATCAGGAAAAATAGCAACTAATTCTTGGGAAAAAAAACCCAAAATTAATTCTGCATGTGATTTCTCTCATCATCACTTCAATATCATGTTCTATAAATATGTACGATGGTAGCCAAAATGCAAACGTATATTGTCTGTTGCTAGCTCTAATGTGTAGTAGGTCTGTCTCTGTCATCTTAGCCAGAAGGAACAAGTCCTGGCTCCTTCTGCACTACTGCCTGCAGTGGGCAGGGTTTGTACTGAAAGTTGGTTATTGATTGAGCTGATAAGTTCTACTGAGAGAGAATTGACGGTGACTAGCAAATATCTGTCTGCACAGAACCTTTTTTTAAGATTAGGAGAAAAATATGCTAGAAAAATATATTATTGGTATTAGCACTGAAATGCTGGCAAACAGGCATGACTAGTGCACACCATATCTCTCTTTCTTTTCCATTTTGGTAGAAAGTACACTTAGCTCTGAGTAGCAAAATGGCTCAAGTTGAATTACTTTGTTAGCACTTTCTAGACATGAGTGGATTGAAGAAATAATTTTATTTCACTGGCACTCAACATGAAAATCCAAGATCCTTATAAACACTCAGGGCTTCATCCTCACAACAACCACAAAAGCAGGCCAGTTGTTGCCTCTTTTCATAGATAGGATTAAAAGAGGATCAACAAAGAGCTTGTAGCTGATAGAAGAAAATCCTGAGTTACATTACTAATGCTGGCACCCAGGCAATCCATGTGACTATATTTCTTCCAGATGTTTTTACACTATAAAGTAAGTGTGTGTGTATTTGTGACTTTAGATGCTGAATCTGCCTCTTCTAATTTTAGCTCATTGTTTTGAGCTTTCTTGTACTCTGACATGTGTATTATTTACTGGAACATTACTAAAGAACAAAAACTTTTATTTATTTTTTTCAAAGAAGACAGTATGAGCATATAGAGAAGACATGGGATTTTCATGAATCATATCCTGTAGTTTCTTTCTGGTTTTTGTTGTGTTTTTTTTTTCTTGCTTACTCCCTTTTTTTCAACAACCTTCACAAAGGAGAGAACTGTTTGGGTTATGTAAAAATCAACGCACAGGAACTAGACCTTTCCTTTACCTTGCTTAATATGTTGGCTGTTGTGATTTGAATAGAGATTGCAAAGAACATAAAAATATCAATAAATACTGCACTTGTATCAGTGATAACAACGCAACCATTTCAGATGAGGCTTCAGGAGATTTGAAAAGAAGTTATCTCAAGATTCTCACTGATTATAAGAATTGTGGTTCTTATTTCTAAAGAAACATCAGCTCAGTACTTAAGCCCCTTCTGAACCGTAGAGATTCAATGACTGGACAGGCCAGAACAGACATAAGCTGCATGCACCAAGCAATAGACAACCAAGAAGTTGGAGACAAGTATGTGCATATTTCAAGCATAAGGAAGGGAGACCTGCATGGGTACAGTGCATCGAATACTCACAGGATCCATGGTGATGGGATCTTCACAGTGTAAAGCACTAGGACATGATTTTAAATGTTTGGGACATCCTTCATCACCTTGAAGAATCAGAATAAGCTATGGAGAGAACCCTGAGGGAGCCCACAGAAGACCTAAGCTCACCCTTACATTCGGTAAATTGCAGAGATGAGTGAGAAAGAATGAGAAAAATCCACAGTTGCACCTGAAAATGAGTCACTAGTTGTGACATGGACACCAGTAGGTATCTAAGCAGCTCAGAGGAAAGTTTAAAATGATATCATAATGATAACCATCTTCTGAGCTCCAATCTCACATATCCATCTTTGGTTCAAAAAGAATCAAGAAGGAGGCATGATATAGAAAGAATTATCCCCGCTATGTAACCTCTATCACCTTCTCATGCTATGTGCATCTTCGTTATAGGAATTCTAAGGAAAATGTGAATTACTTCTAGAAACTGAAAGGAAAATACACTCCAAGGAGAGACTACATCATATATTGTGTAATGCTATGTGATGGGTTGACCTTGGCTGACCACCAGGTACCCACCAAGTTGCTCTATCACTCCCCTCTACTTCCCTCAGCACAGCAAGGGGGAAGACAATAAGATGGGAAGAGCCCGTGGGTACAATAAAGGCAGTTTAATAGGAAAAGGCAAAAAGCAAGTCACGTAAAGCAAAGCAAAACAAGATCTTATTCTCTACTTCCCATCAGGAGGTGATGTCTGGCCTTTCCCGGGAAGCAGGGCTCTGGTACGCGTAGCAGTTGCTCGGAGGACAAATGTCTTCACAAACAGATGACCCCGACCCCCTCCTTTCTCTCCCTTTTATACTTGAGCTGACGTCACACGGTGTGGAATATCTCTTTGGTCAGTTTGGGTCAGCTGTCCTGACTGTGTTCCCTCCCAAGATCTTACCCACCCCATCTCACTGGTGGCGGGGGGGCGGTGTTGAAAATGTTGGAAAGAGTCTTGGTGCTGTGTGAGCACCTTATCTGCCTCCCAGTACAAAGCACAGCACCATAAGAGCTGCCCTGGGGAACATTAACTCCAGCTCATCCAAACCCAATACATGGCTGTGATTGAATTCACAAATGGCACAAATTTACTACAGAGGCTTTACGAAGTCACAGAAAAATGACAGAGTGGAAGAGACACATCGATCACATTGGGTGTCCTGTGTTTTCTCCATAGAGTAATAGCCACATTAGTGCTGAGCTTCCTGGCAGCAGCCTGTGAGAGTTATTGTGTGTGGAGTCAGGCAATCGAACAGATGGCAGAGCTGAGATGGCTGGGACCCTGGCAGGAGCACTGGCACATCTGTTTTGCAGAGTTTCTGACCAAATGTGATGTGTACGTAAGGGGTACTAGACTGACTGCCCAAGAAACGTACTGTGAGATTTGTGACACATGCAGTATGGTTTTGGATGCTGTGCTATATCTCCTCAGGCTTCTGCTTTTAGTTGTGTCTGTGCCTATAGTTATCTGTATGTACTATGTATTTCCCTAGATTATAGCAGGAACAATCCGGTATGAGGTCTGGTGTGCGCCTATATAGTCACACAAATCCAAGATGCTTTTTTACAACACCTATAATGATGTAAAGCTGATTGACTGTCGCAATCCAGAGATGTCACTAATGATGATTGTTGAGGAATACTACCTTTGGAAACGGAATCAGACTACTGTTAGAATAAGGCATCAATATTTCCCGTTGCTGATGCTGAGCTGCATACGTTTTGTGATGAACATTTCTCTACTCCTTAGTTCATCAGTCATAAAAGATAGTAATAATTACCCTGTATCTCGATATGCTGTGAAGCAAAGGAGGACTCTGTGAAGTGCACTGAGGACAGCAGACAAAAGACATTGAATTTTATATAGTTTTCTATAACCACAATGCTACCTTCTTTAACAGCCTAAATTAACTATACTAGAGGCATTTACAATATTTCCTTTAAGATCATGCTTTTAGATGATATTTTAGTTGGTCACTAAACATCAGTGGCAGACTTCCAAAGGCCTGGTTTCTTCAATCCAGTAGGCAGAGTCCTCTGACATTCTCAGAGCTGCTGCTGGGCTGCTTCCTAGTGTGCTGTGAACATTGGCATTGCCTGAGCCCTGCTGACTGCCAGCTCCTAAGTTCTTCTGCTAGCTGAGCTCCATTATGATCCTCAGGGTAGGTATTTTTAGAGGATGTCACCTTGCTCATGTCCCACAAAGGAGAATTTATGTGATGAAGCACCATCCTTCCCCTCTGCATCTAGTTTGATCATTCCACCGTTTTCCTGGACAGATTTACTGCTGGCAATTTTAGTCGTGGTAGACATGTCCATTCTTCTCCTGACCAGTTACTCCCAATCCTGCAGACAGCCCTAGTTTTCAGGACACTGAGCAAAACTGGGCAGACTTCAGGAAACAGAAGAAGCTAGCTTTTCAAATGCTACTCTCATTCTTCTTCAGAACAAATCAGTTTACCTTTTCTTTTTTAATCCCATGAGATTAAAACCTTGGGGAAGAGGGACAAAGGGAAATATCTGACTTTTTCTTGTTGTTACTGCTTTTTCTCTTCGTTTTGGAAACACAGTCACGTGGTTATTCCCAGAATGAAATCTTTTCCACAGTACTCTCTCAGATGTCCTCCGGTCAAGGACCAAAACTGTGTCTTTCTCAAGGTGTTGCCGATCTAAACATGGGAGAAAAGTCTGAAGTGTGCTGCTCCAGATGGTTTCGTGCATGACTTACTCCTGGAGGTGTGTTTTGAGAAAATCTGGCAGAATTGGCCCTGTGGGCAGTGTAGATTTAGGTCAGTTTTCTGGGATCATGCATCCTAAAACAGGGTGTCACACCGGATTGGAATGGCAAAAGCCAAAGTCAGTTTTGAGGAAATGGACTCAAGTTTGCCTCCTAAATTTCAGAAGCAAGGTCTATTTCTAAAATGAGCCAAGTACAAATATTTATGCAAACTAGATTTTGGCCTGATTGAAATCCAGATCCAAGTCCAGAGCTGCATTTAGACTGTAATGCATCTCTACCGTTGCTATATGCGAAGGGAGAGAATTGTCCCCAAGGACTAAATGATTACCACCATTCCAGAGTTCTCTTTCTTTTCTTTCCAATACATCAGATATGTTTTACAAACCAGACAGGTGTGAAGCAGGGGAGTTATTTGTGAAGGTGTGCATAACCACCTTCTGGGCAGGCTGCAACTCACAAAGCGTGAGCAACAGCAAGCTGGACAGAAGAGCCCTGACTTCTGAAGTAAAGGCAACTGCAGCTGGTATCTCTCATGATCTGGACACCCAGGAGGGCCAGGACCAAATATATCCTGTGCTGTGGATTAAAACAGAAACAGGTGGGATTCCTAATGGTGTTCTGGTTAGCTCTTAAAAGACTAAATATATTCTTTTCTTTCCCTTGGCCAGATAATAAAATGTGAGGAAAAGTCCTCACTACCTGCTGTAAAGTTGGGTGGGTTTTTTTGTCTGCAGAATTATCCTCTTTCTTACTCAATGCTACAGCATCTGCTTCCTCCTTATCTCACACATTTTCTGTGTAAGTTATAGCCCACTCAAATAAAAATACTAAAAATAAAGCTCCAATAACTGTATATGCTCTGAGAGGGCACGTATGCAAAGAGAAGTTCATAAAGCCAATGGAATATATAATTTAAGTCATATTCCTCGTAACAATTAATCAAAGTTAAGAATGAGAATAGAGTACACTGAAACTTGTCCTTCTTGCTATAGCTCTTATTCCCATTTGATTTCATTTATTTTTCTACTGTAACCTTTGCCTCATTTGAATTATTTTTTCCCACAATCAAATATGTTAGTGTAATGGTAAAGGTTTCCAGAAGGACTTTTTTCCCTCTACTACTTTAGGAAAGGCTCTGCATGTAAACTGCTATATGACTGCATGCAAACTACACGCACTAAAAATGATACGTTTATTTTATCATTTGTAGCTAAAGAGATGTAATTATTTAAGTGGGTGTAATGTAATGTTATGGCATCCCTCAAATTGCAGTACTGAAATTACTTTAATCTATACTTTGGCTGGAGAAACATAAGAAATTGAAAAGCTCACAAAAAAACCTCCCAAAACCTAGAAAGGAGCTATTTCTATAGGTTGCATAGAAGTCCTCATGAACTCTTTTCAGGAAGCAGTTGTACTTTTTCGAGAGCTGTACTACCTATTGAACTTTTTATGGACTCTTTGATCATGTCATCACTGAGGGTGGTTTGCCACTGTGCTGCTTACTTGTCAAATGAGAAATGGGTGCTCTAGACAAGCTACAGCACATATTGTGCTTTCTACTGCCCATGAAAAGAGAAAGGAACTAGGCTGTCCATCCTTTCAGGGACACTGAATGCTGAATTTTTGCTGCTTTTAATCGTAATAGAAGTCTCTTAATTAGTAGTTATGAATCTTCTCATTGTTCACATGCATCTTTCAAAGCCAGCAGCAACAATAAAACAGCACAGAGCTGTGTGACAATAGCAACAACAAACTACTGTATTCAGGTTCTTAAATGTTACACATTTTGCAATAAAAACCTCTCTAGATTCAGGTCTGTGCTTTCTAGCAACTAGTACTCCCTGTGAAAATCAGCCCGAGTTCCTTCAAGAATAGCTTCATTAAGAATCTGTGCTTTATAAACTGGGTGTGGTATCCTGTTTTTTTTAATGACTTAAACACATTTTGAACTAAGTAGACTAGCTGTCTAATACTTTTGCTAGAATGGAAATACCAAAGTCAGCTCTTGTTATTACCGGAATCTCTTCTATGAGAAGCCATCACAAACAGAAGTTTGTCATATCTGGAGTTAAATAAATTTAGCTTCTTAGCAATCCTATAATGACTGTGGGCTACCTCCTGTTCCCACCGAAGTCAACGGGAATGTTGCCATTGACTTCAATGGCCTTGGGATTTGGTTTCCTTTCATCAAAGATTGTTCTAAATGTAAAGCCCTGCAGCCTCATTTAGGTATATAACTCTTATTCCAGTTTAGCATGAAGTTAAAAGGACTTCTTGCAATAAACTAAAGCATTTAACTTCCTTTTAGAGCCACCTCCTGCTACCACCCGTTGAGACTAGGAGAGCTGCCCTATTTTTTTGGGTTTATGAGTATGTTTCTTTTTCCACTGTGGATGACTATTCTAGCTGCTCCAAAGTTATTCCTCCAAAAGCCCAGAACCTCTGTGGAAATAGAGGTGGAGTGGTTTCTTCCTAGTCTGTCATCCTGTCTTTATAAGAGTCTTAAGGGGAGCATTGCATTTTCTCTCTAGATGTGTGGCACCAAAAATAGCTTAAAGCAAATTGGGGCTTTAAAGCAATAAGCGGACCCTGTGAAGAGAAGTTAAAGAGCTCATCAGTGTACATTTTACCTACAAAACCAACCTGCTAGCAGAAAATTTTTCTGTCAACCTGAACAACCCTGGAACAAAAGTAATTTTTTCTTACTTTTATTCTATTTGATATACACCAGAAAAGAAGAGATAATCAAACATTTGCTTAGACAGTGAAACAGCAGTCATAAGAACCTGAGTCCAAAATCTCTATCAGGGCAGCTTTGTCCATTGCATTTCTGTACTTGTGGAAGGTACTAACTATTCTATGTCCTAGCTTATAGCTTGTTCCAGGTTTGAATAGACAGGCAGAACCTTAAAGAATTCTGTTTATTCAATTAATGCCGAGGAGTAAAGAGAGTTGCCTCAAAGCTGGCAAAAAAAAATAAATAAAATAGCGTGAGCAGTAATAAGGAAGAGGAAGAAAATGACTAAGCAAATTGACCTTCAAAGTGGTATGTGGTGACACATGGACAAGGTAAGGCAATCAAGCAGAGCAGAATGAAAGCATCTGAAAAAGGAGTTTATTCGAACTGTTGCCTTCTGTACTGCTAGAGCACAACATCCCATCCTCTCTGCATGCATGCAGTTCTTTTACTATGATCAGCAGAAATCCTTTAGCTCTTGTATGAGGTTTGGGAAGTTCCTAACGAAAGAGTTCCACTGCATTCCATGAGGTAGCTTACCTGAATATAGGTTTTAAAGGAGCAAAGTTTTAGTTAATGTTCAAGAGTTTTAGTTAGAATTATTGCTCGTGTATGCAGTATGTCGGAATCCTGATCAGAACCTACTGAAATAGAAATAACTCTGTAGTTATTATAGTCAGTTGTGAATAAAATCTCCAGAAGACTCAGACTTTAAATGTCCAAACTCTGAGGATGCTTCTGTCTCCCACAGGGATTTATTTATTTATTGAAACGAAAATGCACTACTGAAGACAGCTGTCATTGCTGTATTCATGTGCTTCTTTTATTTCCAAAGGTGTTTGCTTTGCTGTTTGTATGTGTGAGGAGTGAGCAGTGGCTTTCAGCATGTGAAACATGGATCTGCATGGGACTGTAACAAACCTGGCTGAACAACGACGCTGCTTGCTCTTCTCTGTATATGTATCTGTATCTGCCTCTTGCTCCATTTCTGTCATCCTACCGCTTGAATTATACATTCTGTTGCACTATTAGCATCATTATTGGCCCACTTTTCTGTCTGCTTTCTTCATCTAATTCAATTAGAGTATGCCCTGCATGATAACGTATTTCTATTTCTTCTTTTTGTGCTTTTGCTTGTATCTGTCTCTCTGCATTACGTTGCCCTAAACTGTATTTAGGATGGCTTCAGTATTTTATCACAGTAAATGTGAAGAGCAGACTTCAGCCACTTTACATTTGGTCAAATGTTATTTCTCAACTGAAAGTGCTTTTAGATTGTTTTAAAGATGTAAAATAGGGACAGGAATGCAAAACACACTGTGAGGTCAGGGGAGAGTTCAGGAATAATGGAAAGGTAACTCACAGAAATGTTCTGGAAAATGTTCGGTGCTTTGAAATAAGACAGTTTATTGTCTTTGTCCTTTCTGATAATTGAACCGGTTTATATTGTTCTACAGGCATGGGGTGATTGTTCATTTGGTTTGAAATACAGTTATACTCAGAAGTTATTTACCACTATCACTTGTGGCAAGCACACCTGTAAGTTACAGAGCAGCATTCTTCACTCCTTCGAGCATTAAAATGTTGTTCGTGGTACTCAGAGCAAAGCAAAACACAGCCCTATAGGTGTTTTAGCCAAAGGCTAGATCGTGACCATTTCATTCCTGCTGGAGAGTAGTTTCTCAAATGAAAAATGTCATTGAGAGAGCAAAACTGTGAGTAATTTATTACTTTTTTTTTTTTTTTCTGAATTGGCTTTTCTCCTACATATGATCCATGTGCAAGAAATAACAGCTTTAGTTTTCATATAAAAAAAGCTGAACTTATAGGGATAATGAGGTGTCTGGAGGGTTTTCCAATCACTTGTGAATTAACCTGGAAATTACTGAGCTGCAGAGATCTTCCCATAATGTTGCTTCTACAAAACCATTTCTTCCTCAGAGTGCAGGACTGTCAAAAGCATGATTTACAGCATTGAACTTCAGTCATTAAGCAGCTAAACTACCAAGTATCCACAGCAGATGAGCTTGTTGAGTCAAAAGATGTTACTTCGATGAAGTAATTTTAAAAAGCAGAATTGTATTTTAAGATAAATTAGATTAGATAGATATCTGCATGGCTGTATTTAGGTTAACTACCCATCCAAAAGTCAAATTATATGAGCATAGATGGAGTACTATAATGCACCATATATGTCTATCTCTAGCTCTGTACATACCACAGCTATGAGTATGTGTACCATCATGGAACTGAAACAATAGAGGCACTGATTCTGAGCTGTATATAGTATTTTAACTCCATTGAATGTAAAGTCTGATGATGATTTTCCTCCGGGGAAAATCCTGGCCTCCCTGAAGTTAGACTAAGAGAGTCCAGTCACACTCTTGGAGTGTGCAGCAAGATGCAGCAAGCTTCAGCTGAAGAGTGACCATAGTGTGTCTAGACCATGAAGACATCTCTTTGCTTGAGTGCTCCCAGCAGTTTAACATGTCAGCAAGTACACATGAGGCCATTCAGAGGCAGGCAGGTGTGAAGAATGGCAGTCTTAAGGTCCCTGTGGACTTTCCAGCGAACAGGCATAAGCACAGAGGCCAGGACTTCACACTTCAGCATTTCATTTTTTAATCCAGTCTCTAATCCGTTTGTTCTATGAAGTGAAACATTCCAAAATTACAAAGGGATTTATGTTTCTTGACCATGTGTGAGCTGGCTGGAAAGACTCATGAATTCTTCATACCTTTTCCTATAGCGAACTTTAGGTCCATCTTCATAGCAGAGTTGACTAACCCGCATTTCACACAACTCTTTAAAAGTTTACATTTCAGGCTACTTTCTGATATAAGTAACATCCAATGGGATTTGGTTTTTTTTAGAGGAATAATGTAATAGAAATGTCTTAACGTAAGGATAACTACAGGGGAAAACACTCTTAAACGTGTGCCAAACACTAACTCACAGATGCTGACCAAGTTCTCATAAATGATTGCTGACCCTGGCAACAAAGCAGTGATTTTTCTTACTGCTAGCATTAATGAAAAGTCTATAAAGTAGCAATAATAATTAAATAAATACAGAGGCAATGGTGCTAACCAGGTTAGGTAGTGGTAGTCATTGTGACCGTACTTATTGTGTTACATTGGTTTAGCCAAGAAAAACCTTATCTGATGAAAACAATAGTTCTCAAAATGCACACCCTTTAGAGAAATTAATTCTCTTCAGCATGGGATTCCAAAACAAATATATCAAAATATTTTAAATTTACTTATGCAAATCCATAAGAACAAGCTAGCCAAGCAATAACCCAAATCAAGATAACCTTAGTTAGTATGGTACCCCTTAGCTTTGAAGCTGCTGTTAGTTCCACTTCTGGTATGGCTTCATCTCCATATGTTAGTACAACGTAGCTTCTCTTGAGTCTCTTTTCTCTTTGAGTTGTTTTTTTTTTTCATTAGAGCTGGAAAGAATGTTTTTCACCAAATGGAGTGCATTCCATGGGTGGTGGTTTTCTGTTACGAAGTTATGAATTTGAAAAGGATCACTACCTCACATTGAACAGACCCCAGAATTTATGTACTTTCTTTGGCCAACATTTGAATCTGTCTTTGAAGCCAGATAGGAGAAACAAAGCATACTGGAAGGATTTCTTTTCTTGATTTCTTTGCCTATGCACATCCTGCATAGAGGAAAATACATGCAATTTGTTCATTTGACAGCTTCCACCCCTTTAGATGCCTTTCCTGACCTCTCTTCACTATCTGTATGCCCTTCGCACACCTTCTAAGCAGCTTGGGATGCGTGCCACATGGTAAAAGGAAGAAATAGACTTTATATTATACAGAGAAATCGTCCAGGTTCTTCATTTGAATCACATGAAAACCTAAAAACCAAAACCAGTTCTTCCCCATCTGTCTTCAGCCTCCCCCAGCCCTTCTGAAAATACTGAAATACTGTTATTGTGAGGTTAAACTGACACAGACATCTCAAATTTTTGGACTACCTTTGGTATAGAAAAAAAATGTTGATTAATTCTTAAATTTCTTCTCCAATCATAGTTTGGTTCCAAATGCAAGTTAAAGAGCTTTAGAGAAACTCTATCCTATATCTCACTAGAAAGACCCTTACATATTGCAGAAGCCATAATAATCTTTCCTCCTGATACTTTCATTTCATTGTAGCAGAAATTGCCTCAATTTAGTCATTCTGATGCTCTCTGTACTTTTAGAAGGTCTCCTGGAGGCCCCTCAACTTCTTCAAAAGAAAGAAGGAACAATCTTTAAAAAGATTAAAGTTAATTAAAAAAATTAAATTGAAGTTTCAAAGTCAGCTACAATGTCTTGAGCCCATTTCATGAGTTATATGAGACACCTAGAAACACAGCGAATAGCTGATGAAGTTTGTAGCTTCCATACTATATCTTTTCCCCTTACACAAACCTGTTCTATGTGTTTCTTCTGTGTTTTCCTGTGTTAAAAGTACTTTTTTTTTTTCCCTAGGATGCTGTAGCTGACAATGGTCAAAATCGACGTGAATACTTGTAGCAATAGCTAAGGTATCTGTGAGATGGTCTTAGCACCCTACAAATCCAAGCCAGTGGAAGAGCTTCAAAAGTGGTATTTAAAGTTTTTCCAGATTAGAAATATCCCAGAGGGTAACAGTATGATCTGCTCTTCTTCAAGGATACCTCATCTATTGAAGCTGCTCCATGGGTTAAAGAGCAGGGGCACAACTGCAGATTTGGGACCTAAAAAGGTGATTGTGTTAAAAGTCAAACTGCAGAAGGAAGCAAAATATACTAGGTCATTAGAGCTAGAACTGGGATGGTTCTGGTTCACATCAGAGAAAACCCCCTGGGAAGGAGCCATGCTCAGGAAACCTTCAGGCTGGTCCAAAAAAATTTCATTTCTACAAAGAGTTCAATGCATTTAAATTCTTTCCCATGCAAGCAATGGATCAAAGCTTCTGCTGCTTTGCCGCGCAACACAGAGCTGCCAGGCTCATGACACAGGCCAAATGAAAGCAATTTTGGGTGGGATCTCATGCAAGGTCACACCCCTTGGCTAGTTAGAAAAGCATTGGCTTCTTCAGTAGGACTGTGGAAAGAAATCTTGTGAGAAGCTTGCAACCCTCTTAAACACACAGATGCTTAGCTCACATTCAGACCTTAGATCCTGGCAGCTGCCTTGTCCCAGTGTTCCCTGTGACTGAATGCACCTTGTCTCTTTGTGTCATCTTTTTGTGCTTCAGGCTATATTCCCTCATGGTTACATGATGCAGAGATGAAGCGGGGCCAGCAGTATTAGTGATGTTCCTATCCAACTTCTCCATCAGGAGTCATCTTGGCTTTCCCCGTATTCCCAGCTCGGTGTTGGGAATACAAGGGAACATTCCTCACATACTGGGGTGAGAGATGTTTGATTGTTTAGAAGTACACTTGTTATTCTTTACTGGATACCCAACTGGATACCCTCACAGGGTGGGACCACAGTCTTTCCCTAGCTGGTCTGCTTTAAAGCCACTAAGCTTCTTTTGTTAACCAGATAGAGTGTGACTATAAAGTCAAAGGAAATTGCAACCTTCTCTGGCTGTGTATTTACAGTAGTGAGAGGAGATTAAAGCATTGGCAGCAGCTCTGAGCAGACCAAGGTGATGGGCGCTTGAGAAGAGTCAGAGCTGAAGTTAAGAGATGAGAACTTTAAAGACAGGAACAGAATTTTAATCAGGATTTCCACTGTCTAAAAACAAACAGAAAATGTTTTCTCACAGCATCCTTATTTGTTATGAAGACGTGTAAGGTTTACTAACTAATAAACCTACAAGACAGTGACCAATAAAATAATATGATAAAAAGAGTGTAAAATTGTATTCTTCAGTTGGATACAGCTTTTCCAGTCAGGGCTATAGGGATATAAGCTGTCAAGTAAAATGATTCATCTTCAACACCTGTTTCATTTGAGGGATTCCTTTGCTTAAAGTGAATCTCCAGAATGTTTCTAGCATCTCTGATAGCAAGAGAGGAAAAGAAGGTTATTAAAACCTCCAAATTTAGCCAGATGCAGGAGTGAGGTTGCTGCAGCAACCTCCAATAAAAGTGAGCCCCAGAGTCAGAGATGTACTTTTGTTAGCTGGTGAAGAGCTGAGGAAAATGTAGATCTGCCTTGCTGTATAAGCTTGCCTTTTCCTCTTTCTGTTTATACATTCATAATATTTTCTGTCACCACTTTAGCTGAAAATAATATTGAAAAGGCTTTTCTCAGTTTTGTCTGCAATAGATTTATGTACAATATCACAGCTGACCACTAGTGATACCCTGGATTTGAAAGATAAATGTTTCAAGTGAACTCTTCAGTGCACTCTCGCCTTTTTCCTCTCCAAGAAATTTTCCATACCACAAAGAAAACAATGCAGAATATTGACTAGGGATATTACAGAGGTGCTTCAGAATTAGAAAATTACTTCCATTTGTTTTAGAGTTTTAAGATCCATCCCTGATCACTGTGAAATCTAGTGTGAACCCAAAGAGTTGTGAGATGGGTTCTGCAGACATTAAAAGAAAGGAATTAGTAACAGGACACTCTTGCACCAAATCACCTCCTGATTTCATCTCAGGCCTAGGTGAGTGAGAGAAAAAGAGTCACACTGACTACTCTGCAAACATCTGAGGTCACCCACTGCTTATGTCATTTAGTGCCTCAGTCCTGCAGTTTCCTTGGGGAAAGAAATAAAACCTGATATTTCAGAAAAATTGGGTCTTTCTAGGGAGTGAGTTGGGAGGCTTACCTTGTGCCTGTATACACTGAGTAGGCAACAAGCTGTTGTCTGTTTGTATCCATGGGTCCTGTGCATCTCAGAAAGTTAGCTAATACACAGTGCTTACAGTGGCTACCTATTCAAGATCTGTTGGAATGTTTGAGTATTGGGAGTAATCTGAATTTAAAAAGGCATTACTTAAAATAACCTAAACCCAGCAAAAACTCAAAGGATGAAAGGAAAATAAATTATGCATGTGACTGCTCTTCAGCAAGTTAAAAGTTGAAAGGGTCAGAACTTATAGCACAGATCGAGCGGGATAAACGGAATATGAAGGGGACTTGTGGCAACCAAGGACACAGCTGAAGGATGTGTGAGAGAAAACTCACACTAGGGCTCGATAATTAAAGAACAGGGGATTTACGAGGGCTGGTATCTACCTTGATGATATCGACATTTTTCCTTTCCTAAGGGCACTGCTTTTCTCAGAGGAGGTTTTAATCTCTTTTACTCTCTACTCTGTCTGTTTACAGAAGGTGTGAGAGGTCCGTGTCCCACTTTTGAGGTACACATCTCCTCCTTATTTGAGGAAGGGAAGGGAAGGGAAGGGAAGGGAAGGCAAGGCAAGGCAAGGCAAGGCAAGGCAAGGCAAGGCAAGGCTCTTTAGGATGCTCTATGTTCTCCATCTCCTATGAGTTCTGGGGCCCTGCTCAGTAAAGTACTGTTTCTTTCTGCCATCTCATACAGTCTCTTAGACCTAAAGAGCATTTTAGTCATTCTTTCTGTGCCTCCATCTGCCTCTGAAGCTAGAACTGAGACTGCAGAGAGAAATGGACTGCAGAGAAAGACTATTCGTAGTCGTTAATCACTCGCCAGAGCTAGGATATAACATATTCCTTCTATGCGAGGAATTGAGGAAAAGCATCCTCAGTGTATGATAGACACTCTAAAATATTCTTACTAGTGCCAAGGAATTCAAACACCCACTAGGATGAATAGTCTCTTTCATGTCTGTATAAGCTGTCATTTTTATTGAAAGGGTGAGTCTCCTATATGTTCTAAATTAAGTACATTTGGGCAGGTTTCTTTGATATCCAGGATGCTTATAGAGGTTCAGAATAGAGTTAATGATCAAAATGTGGCAACATTTAAGCCACAGTAATGCAAATACAACTTTTCAGGAAAGCATTCCCAAAACCAAGTGAAACCAAACCTAGCAAAAACAAGGAAAGTCAAGAAATACATTTATATCTTGAAGTGTCTTTTATACAGATCCAGGCAACTAGATTTTGGCTCTGCAGAGGTTTCAAGGCTTTACCCTACTTAGTGCTGTGCTTTGGGGAAATATCATTGAACCTGTGACTCTTGAAAAATTAAATTCTAGGAAAGACAGAATTCTAATACTTGACATCTGACATGTTGAACCCTTTCCCAGACAGGCTGCAGAAAGAGAGGTAGTAGATCTTTCGAGTAATTTTAGCAGCTCATTCTATTATTTCAAAACTCACTCAGTCCTCTGCCCTGGCCCTACCATACCAAGAATGTTTTCCCCTTTATAAGCACTGAAAAAACAATGATGGTGTCACAGACTGGCCACCAAAACAAAGGGTGCCTCTATCGTACCTAGACAGCATCTGCATACAAGAGGTTGCATCCAAGCCATCTTTTGCAAAATGTGGTCAAAGGTGCACTGTCTTGTCTCCAGAGAGGGGTTGTCTCAAGAACTGCATTGACCTGTATTTGGCTTCTTTTTATGATTTTTTTTCTGTCTTTAGACAGGTATCTTACCGTTAAATCTTTAAACCCAGGTCACTGCTTTTACCTGCAGATGACAGACTGTAAAATGTGCTAGACATGTACTCAGTTCAGGTATTTTATAACTCTTCCTAGGTATCTCTTTTGATGCCTAATAGCTTTTCTGATACAGTTTCCTCGTAGGAAAAGCAGGCAGCAAGACCACAAAGGATTTGGGATGCTAACCAGTAACAGGAGCAGGATATAGACTATTCATAACTGATCTACTTCAGGTGACATCCAGTTCAGAAGAAATAAGCTTTTTGATTGCAACAGAAAGATAGAATAGAATTCAAGTTTTAAAAATAAGTGGCAGTTAAAAATAAAATGATGTTGCTCTTGGAAGGACAGAACAAAATGCTTAACTAAATTGCTAAAAACTTCTAAACACAATCAAGGAATGGTGGATACAATTTCAAATGTGTCCAATTTCAAAATCAAATGTAAATGTGACGGGTGGGAGCCAAGCACACATCAAGGGTGGCTGCATTTAAAATTGCCAAAAATTAAGATAACAGAACAATCTAGATCTTTTTCTCTTTCTATACTACCCAATACGAAGCACAATTATGTCCCCTTTTCCTTACACTGTCAGATATATTTGTACACACACACACTCAGATAAGCTTGAGTTCTGATGTGAAACACCATCCTGTTGGTTCACAAGTTCTCATCACTTACCGGTCTTCAAATCTCAGATAAGTTCTTGTTTGCATGTATTTCCAAGAAAACCGTTTAGCCTAGCTTTCTACAACAGGGCTTAGTATGAAGTCAGCATCATTCACAGATCATCTTCTGCTCCTGATGTCAATGGGAGTATATCTAGTGCCAGTGTATAGATATGATGTGCCTTCTATAGTCTGTTGGACTAGAGGCTAGAAATGAAGCTATAATCAAGTGTATTACTAAAAGATGTTCCTGAACCTATGCTCAGATTCTCTTCCTCCTGTTCCCCAGAGGTTGCTGCTTCCTAAAATCTACCTGCACAACTGTGCACATAGTGTCTCTGATGTAGCTGGGGAAAAAAACAAAACCAACTTGATTCACTTGGACACTTTTGATCCAATATTTTTTTTTTACCTCAGTCATTCTGTGTCTCCTTCAAGCACAGTGAGAGATTACAGAGGTGAAGGAGAATAGTATAAGGACCTGGGGAGTGGGTGAACATGAATAGAAAGAGACAGTCTATGACTGAACTCAGCTGAAACCAGAACAGCCAATCTGACTGCAGCCTGAATGTAGTTCACTTCATTCCTTGTTTGCCCAGAAATGCCCATATCAAGCATAATAAAGTCAAGAAGAACCCTAAGCTGAACTAGAGATTTAAACTACTGGAAAACTGAAAAATCTTTCCACTCCATGCTTCTCATTCCTAAATGGTAAAGGAATGTATAGTCATCCTAAAAAAAAAAAATTATATACAGGTTCTGCAAAAGCAGATCCATTGCTATCCACATAGCTAGAACTAATTATACATTGCTAGAAGGGAGTCTTGGAACCACTTCTAAGAAGTTGTCCCCTTTATGCCCAGACTCAGTGTGGCAAATCTAATTTAGGGATGGAAAACAAGAGCCAGGCTAGCAGGGGAGGTTCTCTCCTCCTCAGTTTCTCCCTCTCTCAACAAGAGGAGGATGTGGCAAATAAAATTTGTAGTGTTTTGAGGCAATGATTACTTGTCCCTCTAGGCGTATTTGACTAAGAAAATTCAAGCAGAACATGTACACCAACAAGCAAAAAAATAGAGAGGAGAACAATGACGATACGTGCCTCTTTTCAGGTAACTCACTAAATCGTAGCAACTGGTTGTTCCAGCAGATTTCAGGGGACGATGCACTGCAGCCCAAGCATCTTAGATTGGAAGTTTCCTTTACAACCTGTGTTTCACTGCCCAGTAGAAGGAAGAGTACTTTATGAAAAACATTCCTCGTTTCTGTTCGTTTTGAGGTAGGATTCAGGATGGTAGAAGCTGCCTTCATATCTCCTGAAGGATGGAGCTCATGTTCCCAAACTATCCAAGAGTAACGAAAAGATGAGATAATAGATTCCAGCAATTTCCTTGGATTAGAATATTTATCAATGTTTCATACTGTCCAAAATCTACCAGCTGTGGGAGTTGATAAGAGTCCTGCTAGTGGCTCTCATTATTTCAGGATTTCATCCATAGCCTGCACAACTGGAGATGTCAAGTAAAAAGTAAGGAAAATAGCACCACGTATTCACAAAGAATTTACTTTGAGCATTAGACACCACCATTATTTGAAAATGCACTTTAACAAAACTAACACTAGGTGGCTAATTTCCGGCAACCAAACTCGAAAAAGGCAAGTCGGAGATTCAGTTTGGAAGAAAGAATTACACTCCAGGAGAGTTAAGAGAAAGCACTTGAAGAAGGAACTTCATGGAGTGTGCAAAGTTCTTTGCAAAGGGGTGACACTAACAGTGCTCAGGGTTATAATTACAGGCTGTTCCTGCGTCTGTGTAAATTAAGCATGAACATAGTCTCTGAAAAACATTTATTTTCCAATGTGCACATTTTTCCAACCAAGGAATATTTTCAGACAGCATCAGTTCTCACCTCCTTGTCCTATGGCTTGTAACAGTTCCACTTGTAATTTAAATGGGGACAGAGATACACTCTGCCAGTGTAATGAATTCCTTCAGAGATTCCCTCCACATCTGTTGTCCTGCTTAAAACTATCAACTAAACTATTGGCTGAGGTTCAACAGAGCCTGTAAGTTTCCCCAATTAACCCATCAGTTAGTAATTCCCAACTGGTGACCTTAATGTGCCTTGTGGATAAAAAGCTCCAAATCTTTTTCTGATCTGAGAAAAATAGGGAAAGGAAGGGTGTATGTGTACCCACATGAAACAATGTTAATAATATTCCAGCTGTGAGTAACTATACATTTGCAAAGCACTGTGAACTTGAGCCTTTCACAATTATGTGCAGTTATTACATATAACTAGTGCAAGTTCCTATATGCTAGTGCATCAGCCAATTAATCCTCCTTTCTCACCTAGTTAGCATTAAAATGAGGTCAGTGAGTACTTGAATTCTCATGTGATTCTTGATTGCACTGTAGAATATGATCAAAAGGCTCTGTCTGAATGTGAATGATTGTGTTGTTCCCTGTACTTGATGGCAATTTACTTAAATATGATACTCTGCAGGAGAACATGTTCAAAGTAAAGTCACAACAAGCAGTTTATCGTTTCCATGAGCGTTATTTAGAATTATTGCCTCTTGAAAGCCTTAAAAAAAAAAAAAAAAATCAGCAGAAGGTAATGCCTAGAGGAAGAGTTAAAGCACTGGTATGACCATACTTTTCATTATCAATGTGTGGCAAAATAGGTAAGCCTCAAATTAATAATGTGAATATCTTTAGCCCAATAATGAGAAGCCTCTTAGTCTGAGAGATAACAGAGGTAATGTCATTGATAGCATAAAGTGTTACAAATTCTTCCAACCTGGCTACAATCCATACACCAATCTCATCTGATCTCAGCAACTAAATCGTCTCAGTCTTCATGACTTCCATGAAGACTCGCAGTCTGTGGGCACGAGCCTAGGAATTATAGTCAAACATTTGGAAAATTCACTATGTTATGCAACTTGACTTCATGGAACTTGACTGTCACAGATAAGCTCCTGAACTATAGGAAAGCCTTAATCACAGAAGATAAATGAGTGTAAATAAATGATAAAGTACTGGAATTTTGGTTAACACTTGTCAGTTCTCTAACAGGTGTCCCACATGATTCACTTAATTGATAATATTACCCTTCACTGCAAATTAGACCACAGGTAAAATATTAGATTTATGATATTCCACCGGTCTAGACTGCGTTCACAGCATAACTTTTGCCCCTGAGTTAACTGGTTCTAGGCCTAAATAGATACATACGTCATTTAACAGCCTTTGTTGATACTGGAAAAGAAGTCAGTGAGTCTCAATTAGTTTCACAGTGATGTTTCCTTTCCTACGCCTGTATTTCTTAGGAAAAGCTTTCTGTATAGTTGAGACTTCACCCTCAGCAACACAGAAAGGGAAAAGTGGCTACATTTCAATACCTGTTCAAGACTTCCAAAACCGTGTCATCATCTCTAGATGAACCTACCCATTTCATCTGAACTATTCAGTGAACTGGTGGTTTTAATCTTCAAAAAAGGAATATGAGCAGCACTATCTTATTACCAGGTCCAGATAAGCTGTTCTTCTGAAACAGCTCTCTGAAGTACCCCATGGTGGTTTCCACATTGGTTCAGTTTTCCTCTGGCTTACTGGCAAAGAAAAAGAAGCAAAGTTCCACTTTCTCACTGCTTCTGCCCTCTCCTTATCTGCTTGCTGGTAGAGAAGAAAAGCTGGTGCATGTAGCAGGACAGGGCTGTGCTGTACCTAGGTCTAAACAATAAAGTAGATTGAGCAAGGTAGTGTTTCTTCAGCAGAATAAGAGAAGCACAGGCTAGCTGCTCCTTACATCATGGCAAAGCTCCTGAGCTAGAACAATGCTATGACAGCTCTTACTCAATGATCTAGCCTGAGGTTTGATCTATTAAAAAGTCTTTCACAAGGGAAATTAGAAGAATAAATAAGAGTTAAGGATGAAACTCATGTATTATCATTTTTGACAGTTAAATAGCAGTAACATGCGTAAAGCCCTGTTGGATCAAACCAATAGTCCACCCAGCTTACTTTTGATGTCAGAGACCACAGAACCGTGAGTCTGGCATACAACGTCTTGTACATCTTCAGCATCGACAGGTATTATGAGAGATCTTAGAGGTACACCACTCACTAGGTTTCTGTTTACTGACATATTGTTCATTAATTTGTCTAATCCTTTTGAACCTACTGATACCGTCTGCTTCCAAAGTCTCCTGTGCCAGCAAACTCCAGCAGGCAAGTTAGGCTGTAGTGACAAAAAATCCTTTGTGAAGCTGAAAACTTCTCAAGTGAGAAGTGATCTTGAGCTTTTCTCCTCATTTTAAGCAGTAATCATCTGTCTTGCTAGAAAGTCGTGTGCCTAAAGGTACCACCTAGTCAGGTGCTTCGTGTTGACTGATAGTTGTGTTCAGATGGTGAGAAGAGACAAGAGCAATACCCATGAGCACTCAAGACAACCAAGATTTATCTCTCACTGCCCTGCATTAAATTCCACAATTTCACCATGTGTCACTTCAACAGTTCTCTGTACTCTAATCTTATGGTTTTCAGTTCTGTGGTTCGATTATTGTTATTAATGCTGAATGTACCATTGTGCATATGTGTTTTGGGCATTTTCAGTGTCCTTTTAGGGTTGGTACAAGAGGTTCTATTGCATTTATTGATGGCACACTGTTTCAAGCAGGTAAAGGCTTGTGGAGCAAATAAAGTACAGAGAAAAGGGTAAGAGCAAACCCAACTGAAATCTTTGTGCAAGCAACAGAGCAAACTGTAGAAGCAGCTTGTCTTTTGCTCTGCAGAAATTGTTGGTCCCCCACATCAAACCTACTTCTACAAAGAAAAAAAGAGACATCATTGTCATTGGTGACTCTTCTGAAGGGCACAAAAGGCCCAATATGCAGACTAGACCCGCTCTACGGAAGTCTGCTGTCTCCCTGGGGCCCGAAATAAAGATATGGTGAGAAAGCTTCCTAACCTGATATGGCCCTCAAATTATTATACATTACTGACTTTTCAGGTAGACAGTAATGAACTTGCAACATGAAATCTGAGAGCAATAGAGGGAGACTTCAGGGCCTTGGGATGACTCACCAAGGGATCAGGAGCACAAGTAGTCTTCTCCCCTATTCCTCCAGTTGCAGAGAACAATGAAGGAAGAAACAGAAGACTCATCAGATCAATACCTGGCTCCGAGCCTGTTGGGACTTCAGTGGTCTGCTGGAGATGGACGGGGTACATCTGCCTCAAAGAGGGAAAAGGATTTTTGCACAGGAGTTGGCCAAGATCATCAAAAGAGCCTTAAACTAGATTTGAAGGGGGAAAGGGATAAAGCCTGGCTTGCTGGAGATAAGCTTGGGCGTGTCACATCAGTGTTTGTGGGACAGCATGCTAGTGAGGTTCTAGGGTCTGTCATCCCAGTGGAGGTAGGGGATAGAGTGCCATGTGATAGAAAAGACAGAAGGCATATTGATGGGCAAGAAATAATGGAAGCACCTGGGAATGTCGGGCAGGAAAAAGCCCAACTGCAGTTCACCTACAACAGTGCTCACAGCATGGGCAACAAACAGGCAGAGCTGGAAGCCATTATACATCAAAAAAAACTATTACTCTCATGGAAACATGGTGGGATGATTCACACAACAGGGCACATGCTTTGCTGGATAAAAAATTGGCTGGATGCCTGGGCCCAAAGAGTGGTGGTGAATGGAGCTAAATCCAGTTGGTAGCTGGACACAAGAGGTGCTTCCCAGGGCTCAGTATTGAGGCCAGTTCTGTTTAATGTCTTCATCAATGATCTGGATGGAGGGATCAAGGTTACTCCTAGCAAGACTACTAGTGACACCAAGGTGGGCAGACGTGTTGATCTGCTTGAATGTGGGATGCCTCTAGAGAGGGATCTGGACAGGTTAGATCAATGGGCCGAGGCCATTGGGATGATGTCCAACAAGGCTATGTCCTGCACTTGTGTCACAACAACCCCCTGCAACGCTACAGGCTTGGGTAAGAGTGGCTGGAAAGCTGCCTCACGGAGAAGGACCTGGGGGTTATGGTCAACAACTAGCTGAATATGAGCCAGCAGTGTGCCCAAGTGGTCAAGAAGGCCGCAACATCCTGGTTTGTATCAGAAATAGTGTGGCCAGCAGCATTAGGTAAGAAATCATCCCTCTCTACTCAGCACTGGTGAGACCATACCTTGCATACTGTGTTCAGTTGTGAGCCCCTCACTACGAGAACTCTGAGATGTTAGAGCATGTCCAAAGAAGGGCAACAAAGCTGGTGAAGGGTCTAGAGCACAAGTCTTATGAGGAGTGGCTGACAGAATTGGGGTTGTTTAGCCTGAAGAAAAGAAGGCTGAAGGGAGACCTTATT
This sequence comes from Baryphthengus martii, assembly GCA_013396935.1. Taxonomy (NCBI): domain Eukaryota; kingdom Metazoa; phylum Chordata; class Aves; order Coraciiformes; family Momotidae; genus Baryphthengus; species Baryphthengus martii. The sequence goes on along the minus strand of VWZK01016763.1, from coordinate 78,773 downwards.
GCTTTCCACAACTACCTGAAAGGAGGTTGTAGTGGGGTAGGATTCAGTTTGTTTTCCCATGTTGCAAGCAATAGGACAAGAGGAAATGGCCCCAAGTTGTGCCAGGGGAGGATTGGATTAAATATTAGGAGAAATTTCTTCACCAAAAGGGTTGTCAAGCACAGGAACAGGCTGGCCAGGGAAGTGGTTGAGTCACCATCCCTGGAGGAATTTAGAAGATGCGTAAATGCGGCACTTACGGATATGGTTCATTGGTGACCTGTCAGGTGTTGGGTTAATGATTAGACTTGATGATCTCAAAGGTCTCTTCCAATTAGAACAATTCTATGCCTAAAGTTAGGAGAATACTCTGACCAAAAGCTCTTTTGGACAGGCTAAAGGAGGAAATTTAGCCAACAAGCTATGGAGGTAAAGTTAGCAGTGACTGTGGAGAGGCTTCATGTGGCCATTCATCCTACTAAATTAGCCTGAATACAAAAGGAGGTCACTCTTAGCAAATTCACCCTGGGCACATTTGTATTTCACTTAAGCTGTTGCATCTAGGTGCTATAGAAAATACTCAGTAGTCCTGCCAACAACATTTACTCCCTTGCTGGAGACACCAGCTGTACCTGTGCCCTATGAGGGAAATTAAGGCTGGAGTATCAGATCAGAGTTTCAGCTTTAACTCTCAATTTCCTGGTTTTTTGTGGGTTTTAGGCAGACCCTTAATGTTACTTTAATGTAGGGGGTTTCTTGTGGTTTAATATTTCTAAGGGCAGTAAATTATTTCCAGTGTATGTAAAAAAGACAAATTTCTCCTGTGGTTAGCGACCACAAAGCAAAACAAGAAACAGAAATACTCAAGAGTGGGGTTCTTGAGGAAAGGTTATAGAGCTTTAAACCTCCCTTTTGATGTTACACACAGAAAAAGAAAGTACAGTGTGAGACTGATGATTAACACCTTTTACAAAGCATAGTAGCAAATAAACACAACCGGTGTCCATCATCTCCACATATCAGTGCAAAACAATTTTTGTCTGCTGTATGAGCAAACGCTTTGAAACAATGCTCATGTTTCCTTACACACATCCCATAAAAATCAGCTGCTGACTAATAAATATATCCTAGCTTGTGAGGAGAGGTCCCAAACTGGCAAACAATGAAAATAAATGCTGCATCAAAAATCAGTTTGTTTCCACTAGTGAATGATTATTCTTACCTAGCCTTTCCCATAGAGGGGAAAGAGAGGTGAGCTGATGTATGAAATTGCAGTAGACTTGTTACTACATTTGAGTGGAGAGAATTTGTAAAGAGCTGACTTTTATTGTCAGATAAAACCCATAAAGATTAGGAAGTCACAATCTGCGTGGCCAGACAATAGCTAGCTTCATTATCCCAGACCGGTCTCCTCCAGTAGCCGTTTTTGCCTGTAAGTCTTGAAAATGCTGGTTACAGACCTTGTGGGTTAGACGACCATGAAGACATTAGGACTACTGGACCTGTGGAGTCCTCCTACAGCAGTGATGTTCACACTGATGCCCACTGTGCACCCCACACAAAACCACCAGGTCATTTCTCTGCAGGTCCCCGAGGCTTGGCTAGCTGACTTGAGGCAGGTGGCCTTGGCAAACTTCCTGCCCATGTCTCTAAGCCAGGCTTGTGAAATGAAAAGGAACTATCATTGGTTCATCATAGCTCCAGGGAAGAGCTTATTTTGCTGGAAATAAGCACAGTTTTGGTTTTCTTACTTGTGGACATTTGGGTAAAAAGATTAAGTGTTGAGAAAACAAGACTCTTTTCAGAAGGCAAGATCTTTTGGCAGTACTGACAGTCAGATATATTGCGGATTGTTCATACCAGCTTTGTTCTCAGCACCATTTAAAAACTCTGGTTGCATCACTCACAGTGCAGATTTCCAAAAGCAATTGTTTGCTTCTAGCTTAGGAAAGAGAGACTTTTTGCTGGCATGATTTACTTAGTCTGATGCGCAGAGGAACCAAATGCACCGTTATTAAACTTCAGGACTGAAAATTAATTCGCTTGATTGTCTCAACATTTTCAAGGTAGCTCCTGGGATACTGCAAGAGAGAATGCTGTTAGTTCAATGAAATCTTCAGGAAAAACTCTGTAGGTTCCTGGCTCCAGAAATGTTACCGTGAAGAAGAGGTGAGAACGGAAGAAGAGATTGTTTCCACTATTCTCCCATGCACTCTGTTGGAGCTGAATTAAAGATGTGCCATGTATAAGAAGTTAAGAAAATTACACATTGCCTTGAGATTGTGATCCTTCTCTTCACAATACAGCTATTCTTGGTTCTAGCAGTGGCAGTGGGAAGAAGAGGTTTAAAACAGGAAAAAAAAGTGGATGGAGTCTCAAATAAACACCAGCGTGTATCTCTCAGCTGCAGCTTTTGAGGGGGATGTTCTTCTGTTAATACAGCTGTGAGATCTATAGTCTGCATTGGAAAAGGCAAACTCACTGGGTTTGATGAGGCTGCAAAATGTCCAGTCTAGCAAGTTACAATAAATGTTGCTTCATTGAATTATTGAAGATTTCCCAAGAGAAATCACTAAATTAATTAAAAATTAACAGTTAATTTAAAATTCATTTCACAGACAATGTTGCTAACTGACTGGCCATATTCTTCTGCTGCTGGAAAGAATCTAAAAAGGTCCCAGTCTCTCTTGCTACATTACAGTTTGCAAAAAAAAAAAAATCCTTTCTTGATATTACTGGAAGACATTATTACTGGCAGCATGCAGTACAAAATTCACTTGACAAATCACATTCTACTTTGTGAATTCTCTTTTCTCAATGACATGGGAATCCCGTTCTTCCTTGTCAAAAGCGTACCATTGCTTGCAAATATTAATACCTTTTTTAAAAAAAACAAGAATTACTATGGGCAGTTCTGGGATCCCAGCTCACAGTGAGTAACTCCTTGCTTCATTAATGGCTCCATTGGCTTTAGTGAGACTATTTATAGAGTGAATCACTACTCGATGTGACTAAAAGGGTCAGTGCTTGTCCCAGTAAGTGTAGCATGCAGCTTGACTGTTTTCAATTTAAAAAATAAATAAAAAAAAATAAAAAATAAAAAAGATATAATAGCCCATGCTTTCTTGGGAGCATTTATATTTAGCTTACGAGCAATATAGACAAAGGCAACCTTAACAGAGTCTACTTGATTCAGACTGAACGAGCTTTCATTCTGTTTTGAGAGGAAAGAAAGAACTAAGTACTGCAGATTTTAAGAGGGCAATATGTTTACAGTTGCTGATATACACTATATATACATATGTATTCTATTCTCTATAACAGAGAGTGTCTGTTAGAGATCTAGCAGATGGCCGTGACTCTAAAACTTGACAGTACCTTGTATACTTACAGGTATCATATACTTATTCTTCTTAATTAAAATAATGAAAGTGATAACATGGATGTGAGGTTTTATTTCAGTAGATTTTGACGTGTATCACCTGAAACGGTGGTTTTCATATTTAAAACTGTCACTGCCTGGATCTGGATTGATGGCAAGTCTTGATGAATGAGTCACATGCGGCAATAACAGAAAGGCCTTCTCAGCTTGTGCTGTGTCAGTCCCCTACCTCTGTCAGATTGAATTTCCCTTTATCTAACACCTAGTTTTAGGATATGCGAAAATAAATGAGTATTAGCCTGCTCCATTGCTACTTCAAATGAATTGAAGGACTCCCACAGAGTTGATACTGTGAGATCAGGCCCTACAAGGAGCATTCATCTGGCTGACATTGCTAATGATTGATATACTAAAGCTATTTTTAACTTTAGGATTGGGGATTTCCCTTCTGTTCCTTCAGGAAAATGTCTGGCCTTTTTTTAATCTCCTCCCATACCCACATATACAAGGGGAGATAATTCATTTCAGACAGCAAGAATATCATCAATACAAATATTCTTTTTCCTGGTGACCACACAAAGAAGTGACAAACATGCGTTTTGCCCTGCATATAGATGTTCAGCACCTCTCAATATCATTAAGTGGAGTGAGTGCAGGTAATCGCTTCCTTGATCACTGTCCTGTTCTATGATAGTTTTAGAAATTCCATCAAGGTTAATTGCAGTTTGTGGGGCTTATGTTGCCTTTTGGTGAGGATGCTATCTTGACCAGCAAATATGAAAGTATATTGTTGAATTTCTTCCCAATACCAATATACAGTATCGCATTTTTGGTCTTGTAAGTGCTCCCATATGCTACAGAAATAATTAAATTTTTATTGACTTTTTGGCCTGGCTCCTAAAGATGAATATCCTTCAGATGCTAAACATTTGATAGGTTTGAAGTTTGGGGAAGTTTCTTTTCATTCCATGGAAAATATGCATGCAGCAGGACAAAGGCAATCTTAAGTCTTTCGATATGGTTGGCCAACAGAGGATAGGAGAGAGGAGTTGTCAAGCTGCCAGTCTTAGATATATTAACTTTTCTGTTGGGGTTCTGATTAGGGTTCAAAGAAACAGGATCAATTCTGCATAAAACAATAAAAAAATGGATTTGACCCGTTTATCATTCACAGGATACCAATACACTTGTAAATTGAAATAATGTGGATGCAAGCAGAGGGGTCTATTTTCCCCTTCCCATTAGCTTTAAACACAGGCAACCAGTATTATCCACGAATTTTCAGATAAATGCTGACAACCCTGCACCAGACACTGTTAATTCTGTATTCAGGGAAATTTCTTAAAAGCTCTTGCCTTGCCTTGCCTTGCCTTGCCTTGCCTTGCCTT
>VWZK01016763.1:43398-58541 GCA_013396935.1 Baryphthengus martii | reverse complement strand
TGGAGAGGAGGGACTTTTGCTGAGTTTTATAGGAAAGTTTCCGCTTCCCCCCCTCCACGCCCTCCCTCAATTATTTTTTTCAAGCCATTCACAAGTGATCTGGCCTCCCCCCCCCAGCTCCTATCCATCCTTACCCCAACCCCTCTTTCGGGTTCCTTCTCCGCTGTTTCTCCCTCAGGCTCCTTCAGTTCGCTCTCGGCTTTAGGGTGGTGCTGGGGGGCCGGGGTGGGAGGTTATGGGGGTGCTCGGGCACCCCCTACACTACTGCGGAGGGGGCAGCGGGCCGCTTAGTGCCTGCGCTGGGGGGCGGCTGTGCCGGAGCAGCTGGAAAGCAGCCCGCATCTCTCGGGCTTTCCTCGCCGCAGCGGGCACAGCTTGCAGCGAAAAGCAGGAAAGGGATATTACCCACGGGGCAGCATCCAGGCACATCGTAGCTCTGTCCCGCTCTCGCACACACCGCGTTCCCACCACCGAGCGCCCCCGGGGTCTGGCTTTCCCAGGGAGCCGCACTTTTCTGGTCTAGGGAGCGGGGACGTTACAGCCTTGTCCTGTCAGACTGCAGGACTGCGCTCGGAAAAAGCCATCTTCAGAGATGGAAGCAGCGGGGAAACTAAGCACTAGCTTTGTACCTATGCACCAGTCCTTGAGCTCGTCTTAAGAGAAATCTGTGAGGATCGACGTCCCCAACCTGGCATACTGGGAGACGGGGGAGTGTGCAGACCTCTCTGTCCACACTCTGCCTGCCGACTGCCCACTGCTTCAAGTCAAGCCGGGTTTGACCGAAGGCGCCCGAGTCTGGCACTTTCTGGGAACCGAACTTACTTATTTTAAATTCTCTTTTATGTTTGCAACCAAAGCTTTTTCCTCCCCATCCCCCGCCTTTGTGCCTCCTTCCCCGCTCGCTGGCAGCACAGAGCAGGTGGTGTGTCTTTTTAACAACAGCTCAGATTCAAATAGGGAACGTCTGGGAGGAAAAGCTAGAAATTGCCGTCCGTTAATCAGTGGGGCGATGTGTTTTTGCTGCTCCCTGCGGGGGGACAGCACATCTCCGCTGCCGGCGTCGCAGCCACCGCTTAGATGGAGCACCTCCGGGCGTGGGGCCGGCCCAGTGCCGGACTACCCAGCTGCGTTTGAGGTGAAAGGGCAGAGAAGGTGAACGAAATAGCAGAGGAGCGATAAATACGAGGGACAGAAAAGATGAGGCTTGTGGAAGAGCGCTGGAAGTTTTCTCTCCGCTCTGCCTGGGGGCTCCCTGTCTTCCGGGCAGAGGCCTCCCATCTCGGGCCCTGCGAGAGGCCAGAATCCCGGCGCAGCCGTCGCCAAGGGGCAACGGGCCCGGTCCGGCGCGGCCGATGGCTCCGCGCCCCGCTGCAGCGCCCGGGGAGGGGGCGGTCATCCTCTGGGGAGGAGGTTCCCCGCCGCTCTCTCTCTGTCCCTCGAGTGAGCTTTCCTCCTTGGGTCTTCCATCCCGCAATGCGAGCAAATAGCAGTCTGCCCTAAACCTTCTCTTTTGGGAAACAGCCGATAACAGGACCAGGGAAGGAAACAGAAGGACTTACCGAGCGAGGTGAGGCACGTCAGCACAGATGCACAGTGAGCAAGCACAGCTTTTCTGGCTCTTGGTTTGCCCCTGCTGTGGGTGCTGTGACCCCATAGGCCACTCCACTCACCTTGACACCACGGCTTGTCTTGAGAGCTTCAGGGGTTCCTTTGTGTTGGCAGCAAGTACTGCCCCCAAGATAAGAAGAGCTGTCTTCCCTTCCACCTCCCCCTCACCAATTACTTTGCTGTGCCCAGAGCCCCAGTGCTCCTCTGGAGTCTTTAATAGTGTTATTAGAGGGCAAAGGCTGGAAACAATGGTGATGAGCATCTGTAAGCAGCTCTGTCGGCTTTCCTTCCTTTCCTTCCTTTCCTTCCTTTCCTTCCTTTCCTTCCTTTCCTTCCTTTCCTTCCTTCCCTCTCATTCTTATGGAAAACCTGACGAAGCGCAAACCCAAAATCAATAGAAGCAAGCCACTGCAGAAGGAGGGAAAGGCAGCATCTCCTGAGGTGCTTCAGCAGGAGACACTGCTTGTCTGGGTCAGCCAAACTTTGAGTGGGATGCAGGACATTACCTGTGAGCCATGGGGCAGGAGGAGGGTGAGTAGGAGAGGGTGTGTATAGAGGAGGGTGTGCGGGAGAAGCAAGGATGATGGAAAGTGTTACGTGGTTTGGAAAAGCAGAAAATGGAGAAATGTGAGGAGAGAAGAAAGATTGACTACAATAGATGGTTTGGTTTAGGACCAGTTAGTCTTCATGGAAACTGCAGCAAAAGCAACCAGCAGGAGTTAGCAGAACATGTGTGTTAATAGCTGGTATCTGCACACTAGCGTGAGACATGTCTACACAGAAAATCCATCAATTTTGTTTTGCTTTTTGTTTGGTGTTCAACTCACATTTTGTGTTCTGCAGCAAAGCAAATTAAGCCCATACTGTTACTGTCAAGACCCACGACAGGACTGTGGCGGCCGTGTGAGCTGTGGTGGGAGCTGTCTGGCCCAGGGGAACTGCTGCTGGACTGGCTGTGGGAGCCCATCTGGATCCTCTAGACCTACTGGTGGCCAGCAGCCCTGTCTTGTGCTGGGTTGTAGAGGCATGTCTGGAGGAGGGTGGATGTGTCAGAGGGTCATGTCTGGGGGTCTGTGTGAGAAAGACATACTGATGTATTTATGTGTGAAGTGTGTTTCTGTGTATGTGCACGTATAGCTGGCCTTTTGCTGTGCCCATGCATATATGCATGTGTTGGGAGGGAAGTGGAGCAGGGACTGTGCAGAGTTTAAAGAAAATCAATTAAATTTTGCTTTATTTTAAAATATACATTTATGGTGGGGAGAGAGGTGGAGGCTTTGTATTCCACACTAAAACAGTAATCAGCATGTAGTTCATATGGTATTGGACCGTCTGTTTTGAACCTGCAAAAGTCACAAAAGTAGACCCACAGACCACTCTAGAGCATGGGATGAAGGATACCATGTCCCGTTCTCTGCTCTGAATAGGCATGGGTAGGGTGAGGATTCCCTAGGCTCCTTGGACAGGCTTTCAACCTTGCTTCATTCTTTGGAGGAGGCAAGCAAAGCTACAAGCAGATACAGGGCCTTTCAAGTGTTATTTCCAGATGCATTCCTGCAGGCTTCTCTGGGCCTCAGCCCTTATATGGGGCACTGTTAGGACATAGACAACACCAACATTTTGTCATCTGCGCAGTAATGTGTAACACTGGTAAAGTAATTGCCTGGATTACAGGTTTGGGTGTGAACACAGAGCTAAAAAAAATTATAAGATCCTAGGAAGATATGCTCAGCAGAATGACAGAACAAACTGGTCTGTGGTGACCATTGTGGTCACGGCTGATCACAGGGAAACAGCTGGAAAGAATCACCCCAGCAAAATGCTTGTCTTTGTGTAGGCACCCATCAGCTGCTGAGACACTCTCAGGCTAGGACAAGCAGGGTCTGCCTTAGTGATGCAGAAACATCACAGCTTTTGAGGAGAGTAGGCTGACAGCTTGATCCTTTTTCTGCTTTTCATGTAGGAATGAATGAAAGATCTGATTTGTCTGCCTGTTTATAAATCGGTGCAGAAGTTTAAGAACTAAGGTGCGCAAGATCTGGTGGTTACAACTACAGCATCGCCCACCCATGTGTTACGTGCATACACACAAATTACATCTGGGTTGCAATGGGCTGTTCAATATACCCCGTAGAGCATGCATATACACATTGCAATTTATCTTTCAAAGGCTGCTCACAGTGGTAAAATACTAAACTCTCTCACTGGTGGGGATTTCTTTGGATATACAGCAATGTAGCTATTACATCTGTGCACACTCAGGGACAGGCTGGCCAACAGTATTTTTGTTGTGGAAGCCTTCAGTCTGGTGTCTCCTCAGAAACTGTACCTTCTGTTTCAAAGCCCACTGAGATCAATTGACATTTCTCCACTAGTTGTCATGTTGAGGGGTTTTAATTCCTACAAATGTGAGGTGAAAGCCTGGTTGAGACCAAATCCCTTCAAAAGGGACAAAGATCATTCAGCAACTTTCCACACTGACGTTCATACTGTAATTTGCTCCATGTTCAGAGCACACCAGGAGATAAGCTGAGAATTCTCACTGTGCCTTAGTACAAACTCGTGCAGAGCAACAACAAAACCCCAGAGAGTCTGAGACCAGAATCCATTTTTTCAGCTTCTTTCTCCTTTTTCTTTCTCCCTATTAGCTCATACAACCAAGGACGTACAAGAGCTGCCGAGCACCTCAGTGAATTAAATCTGGCTACTTGGGTCCGGCGGAGGTGGGCGCGGTNCGGAGGGCACGATTCCCCGCCGGTCCCCGCTCCGACAGGCGGCGGCGGCGGGCACGGTTCCCAGGTGAGTCTCTCCCCGCTAGAGCAGAGCTAGGCGGGCATCCGCCGTGCTCCTGCCGCAGCCTAAGTCCCTTCACTCGACTGTCACGGGCGTGAGATGCTGCTCGCCCGCTCCCGGCTCTGTTTGCACCGATTCCTTCAAAACCTCCGTGGTTCAGAGAGCCACGACTGTTTTCTCTCTCTCAGACGGACTGCTGCCCGCCCTGCCCGGCGCCGCACCGGCACGGCCGTCCCTCACTCCGGGGCAGTGGGAGCGGGGCTGGGGGTGGAGAACTGGCACACGGATCCTCTGAGGACACACGGACACTTCTCGCTGCTGTGCTTCCAGTCCACTGCCCTTTGCCACTCCCTTAATTTGAAAGCGCTAGAAGATAGAAGGATAACACGGGAATCCCTAGAGGAAATCAGTTTCATTGTCAAAATGACTACAATGACTTTAATTTTATTTTACTTTTTAGTGTTGCAATAGTTCATCTAAAAGTCCTAACGGCTTGCTGGCAAGGGAGGATGTGACAATGCCTTTTTTTTTTTTTAACTTCCCTGAAGGGAAGCCTCGTTGCTCCCAGTACTCCCAGCTCCTCCGGTGCCCGGCCAGCCCCGCTTCCCAGCCCTCCCCTGCCACCGCTGGCCCGGCCACTAGTCCCCGCGTCGGCAGGGAGCACTTGCGCATTCGCCCTTCTCTCCCAATTTTCACCTCACTGCAAGGCCAAGAAGTACCTATGTCCCATTATAAAACTAGCAATTCGACATAGGAGACAGATACCCCAATAAAGTAAGTTCTGAAATTATTTGCATCATGTGTTTTAATGTAATATCTTTTAAAGATATGTTTTATTCAGCTCCCGGAATAATTTGTGGCACTGGATGGGACTTTCTGAGCAGAGCATGAATATATTGGTGGAAGCCTGAGTAGTATCCTTTCCTCTATCCCAGAGAGGACCAGTCCTTCTCATTGCAACAGATCAACGTATGTAATGCCGTGGTGGAGCTCTGTCCCTAATTATTTCTCTGGGTCTTGTTTATGTGGTTTCATGTCTAAATCTGAAAAGACTGCTTAGTAAAACAAGCTTATCTACACTCTAGGGAATAATAGCTATTTGTATTAATAATGGAGTTTATTTGTTATTTCAGCTCCTTTGATTTTTTAGATTTCTTTTTCTTTCCATCTCTTCCATCTTTCCTGAACTATGTAAATATATATTCTTTTGGATTTTCCTGCTCCCACACATTATTCAAATCTATATATTCAATCTTTCAGTACACTTGGCCCATGGAAACACCATAAAACCTCAGGACTTTTTAGCCACAACCACTGTTGTTTTTGTCCAAGGTGGAAGAGGACACACCTCAGGCATAGATGATGGATAAAGCATTCCACAAAGCCTTCTTCTTTGGGATGGGCTCAGACTCTTCCTACAGCTCATGCGATTTGAATCAGAGTCCTGAAGTTAGAATTCCAGTATGCAAGTGGGCTTTTCCCCAACAGTCATGTCTGCACCCTGGGGAAGAATCCCCTGTGCTTCCTACTTAATGTTGTCTTCGTCAGACTTCAGATGCTCTTGGAATCTCACAGATGAAGATGAAAAAAAGGGTCATGTAAGAAAGCACCATGACTCACAAGAGCCCCATGGGAGTTCATTAGACAGGGTAATAGGCTCTCCTTTACTTGTGAGACAGGCAGCAAAGTCTGGTGTGAGGGAAAGGGCCTAGAAGGTTGTCCTAGCATATACATATGCTTTCCTAGGTAAGTGGAAAAGTACTTTTGATTGGCAGCCTAATCGAATGCCAGGTCTGCAATTTGAAACACATCCACCTCCTCCTGCTCCTGCCCCAGGACCACATAGGGTCTGACTGTAGCCTTGTGGAGTTGGGGAGCCTCGACAGGAAAGGTTCACAGGAGTGAACATCCATCTCATTCTTTCCACAGTTTATGTCTAAAGACACCTACTTAAAGCTAGAAGACCTTTTGAGGGAGCAGGGGTTTATTTCCGTCTCTGCCAGGCTGTATTTCCTCTCAGAGAATGCAGTCAAAGTGGAATCGAAGTTTACGTATTTCTCTTTAAGTGAGGAGGTTATAATCATTTTGTGCTATGGGCTATCAGGTATGATTGCCTAAAGATCTACTGTACACCATTGCCCCTCACTTTACAATTGCAAATTCATTTTCCTACCTCTTGAACAGAGGCTGATGATTAGTAAGGGCACCTTGCTCATTAGAGATTGATTTGTCCATAGGTCCACAACCTGATTTGAATTTCTCACCAAAGGCCCTATATTAGGTCACACAAAGAAGCTGATCTAGAGCACAAATCTTGGTTACCAAGCCCTGAAGGCAATTTTCCAGAAGTGGCAGTAGCTTTTTATTATGCTAAAGTAAATTAACATACATTCATTCTTCATGTACATACGCATGTATGTATGTATGCATCTGTCTAAGTAGTCTGACCTCCAGACAAGCATCTGTATTTGTATCTATGCTGTATTGTAAAATACCCTATTGCTTCTGCTTCTGCCTTGAACAGTATCTATATCAAACATATTCTCATGCCAAAATCCACTGACCTTGCAGCACTAAAAATAGTTCATGCCAGAAGTCGAGAAATATTCGTTTCTCCTTTTAGAACATTTGTGCTTGCATTCATTAAGGACTTAGTCCAAAATCCTTTGATGTCAAAGGGAGTATTTTAGTGGGCTTTGGATCAAGCCCTAAAGTGGGTCAATTAAATTTAAAATAAAATAAAAATGAAAACAGGTCCAACCTGAGCATATTGTTGAATAAAAAGAAATATATGAGAGTCTGTCTTTAGAGTAAAGAGTCAGTCATTATTCCTTGATACTTAGATGAATTTGTGGATTTTTTCATGATTGAAAAATAATCCTTTGTATGAAGGTTGTAATTTGTTTTCGGTTTTCAAAACATCCGTATTTTGCCACATAGCAGAAATGTTGTTATTGACCTAGTAAGTACAAAGACGATTTCATCTCAGTGGTTCAAATATGGGCCGGACCCTAAGCAGTAAGATATGGACCAGATTTTCAAAGCCAGAGCAGAGACTTTGTTCTTAAAATACTCTCTTGACTCTAGAATATGTTTAAGTTTATGTCTTAATTCACATTTGAGCAGTTTATAAAAATTTCTGATCTCTGATCTGATGTTATTCTTTACTATTGCACACTTTGCAAAAGGACTAATGCAGCTTTTCGTGACAGCAGACATAATTAATTTGAAGGAGAATGATGTACAGTGGAATATATAACAAGGACTTTATTATAAACCAGTGAAATTTATACCTTCAGTTGGTAATCCTTTTATCTGCAACAATGCATAGTATTTAAGAGCATACCTTTTAATTGAAAAATAAGGGAATATAAGCACAAGCTACAGCCTCACAGAGTTTACTGCACTGCTTCCTTGTAGTCATCATATCAGAGGTCTGGGAATTCGAATGACATACATCTGCAGGATTTTTTGCTGAATAGGGATTATTTGACAGCAAAACGGTCACCATTCCTTTCAAAGCGGTAGAAGTTTGATCAATTATATTGCAATGGCTTACAGCCATATTCTATCCACAGTGACATTTATATCTGTTTTGGTTATCCCTAAATGGCCTTCAACCTAGCTATTATCTGCCAACATGTTAAACTTTTGGTCAGCGGAAATCCTTTAGCGTTTTGGAAAGACTCACGATGTTGTCTTTTGGCCAGATTCCATCATGGGTAACTACAACTTTATCTACATTCAATGTATGTGATTGAGTGGTTGTGGTACGGCACACTGTCATTTGGCTTAATTTCAATCAACTAAGATAATTTTCTGTATTTTCTTTCCTGTAACACTATGTCATGTTGCTGTACAAAGTGAAACAGCTGCCACATTCTCCCTCTTGAAGATGCATCCCAGAATGGGCTGTCTCTTCTGAAAGGAGAGTGTAGCCTCCAATTTGACAGGTAAAATTTTGCAACACCAAATCCTTCCATCTGTGGTTTCATGTTGTCAGTTCATTGCAGAAACTAATAGTCTGGTCTAGATGTGAAACTACCTGATTTGTTAGTGTAGCTGGCAGGTTAACTGTCTAAGTCTTAATATTTCTGCACAGAATTCACTGTGGGAAGTAAATTTCATCAAAAAAAAAAAGAAAAGAAAAATAACTGTATGCAAAGGTTAGACACACTGGTGGGAAATAAAGTTCTTAACGCTAAATCGGACGTATAATAAGAAGTACTTCATAATTGCTCACATAAGAGCCAACTCAAAGGCATATAGACAGAAGGAAAAAAAGGCAATACAGTCATTGCAAGAAACAGCTCTATATTCTCAAAGACCTAGCATAGATCAGAGTCAAGCTACACTGCTATAGACAGAAGATGTTTTTTTCATTTCTTTTGGTTATGGGAACCATTGTATTTCTTCACAAATGCACCTCTCAAACTGTTTGTTGAGGCAAAAAAAAAGGATTTCCACTGCTTCTTATGTCATAGAGGTTAGCAAAATATTACATGACAAAAAGTTGCTATTAAACTTGGCTCGAGATTATTTGAAAATGGTATCTGAAATCCACACTGGAATAGATGCTACTGTGAAGGCACCACAAATTAAGGGAATGGATTAGTGGCTCTCCAGTAACAGCTATGGCACCAAAATGATGCAGATAATATTACTCCATTTGCAATACAGATCCAGGAGAGCAGTCCCATCCAGATTGCATTATACATAGAGTGGAATGAAACCACAGCAAATGTAGCTTGTGTTTTCCCTAGATTTCCACTGACTTGGAAATATCCATGGTGCCACCAGCATCTCCATCATGCTACTGCAAGGCAAATATTACCAATCTCCATGTAGACTTCCATCATTTGAAAAAATGTCATTGGATGTTTCAGCAAAAGACAAGACTTTAGCATAAAGCCTTCTCTTTTCACCTCCGAGGTCACACTGCATCTTTGGGGTGATATTGGGTGCTTTTGTGGTGTGGAAGTGATTCAGAAACCCTCCCAATAAATAATGCTAATGATGCATAGCTTCACAAGAACTGTGTTTTGGGAGGGGAAAACAGGGTTGAAAGAGATGCCATCAGAACTTTTCAGTTTCTGTGCCATTCTCAGCTACATAGTGTATCTTTTCAGTTTGGAGGCAAAACTCACTGACTTCATACTCCAAACCCCTCTCCAATCAAAGACTTGGCTTATGCACTGAATCTTTCAAAGGCTTTGGCCAATGGAACACTGAAGATTCATGCTTTTACTGCTCTCAAAGAGAATATGAGAAATCTCTGGTTTGTTTTTTTTTCCAGGAAACATGCTTGCAATATTTTAAATATGACAAGTACCATATGTTCTTATCACAGCTTTGGTAGAACTCATTTCTCTCCAAAGGCAACCCCCATGCTATTAACATGACAGAACTTCCTCGGTATAATCTGGTTCAGTCTATAGGTATGGTATTTGTGATCTGAGAGGGGATGCTGTAATCATTGTATTCGTGGATGTGTGGATCATGCAACTGTGAGAATTGACTTATTGCTGTTGTCCACCCATGTATGGTTGACAGAATGAAGTAATGGAAATGCACATGTCTGAATTTAATACCTTGGGGCTAATAAAGACGCTTTCAGCTATAGAACCTGATGTCTATCTTGCCAAGGCTTGGTTTAACAATTCAAGCACAGTTGTCTGTACTTTGGTCAAAGCTCCGTTTGCTCATGATCAAAATTTGGGTTCTGTATGTCAAGGAGGTGGCACCTGATAAGGACCTAAACTATCAGCTTAATCATATTCACTAACATTTGAGATAACTGCAAAGAAAACTTAAACTGGCTCAGATGTTACATGAAATTAATTTGTCACATCTTCAAGTAAGGCAGGGAAAGATCTGACATAGCCCTTCATTTCACAGTCTCTCAATCATATTTTTTCTTTTTCTTTTTTTCTTTTTTTTTCTTTTTCTTTTTCTTTTTCTTTTTCTTTTTCTTTTTCTTTTTCTTTTTCTTTTTCTTTTTCTTGTTCTTTTTCTTTTTCTTTTTCTTGTTCTTTTTTTCTTTTTCTTTTTTCTTTTTTTTTCTTTTTCTTTTTCTTTCTTTTTCTTTCTCTTTTTCTTCTTTTTTTTTTATTTTTTTTCTTTTTTTCTTTTTTTTTCTTTTTCTTTTTCTTTTTCTTTTTCTTTTTTCTTTTTCTTTTTCTTTTTCTTTTTCTTTTTCTTTTTCTTTTTCTTTTTCTTTTTCTTTTTCTTTTTCTTTTTCTTTTTCTTTTTCTTTTTCTTTTTCTTGTTCTTTTTTTCTTTTTCTTTTTTCTTTTTTTTTTTATTTTTCTTTTTCTTTCTTTTTCTTTCTCTTTTTCTTCTTTTTTTTTATTTTTTTCCTTTTCTTTTTCTTCATCATTTTTTTCTTCCTTTTCTTTGTCTTCTTTGTCTTCTTTTTCTTTCTTCCTTTTTCTTCTTTTTTTTCTTTTTTTTTTTCCCCTCTATGATGATTAGTCATCTTCATACACCTTCTCTTGCATATGGTGGCTGTCAGAGTTATAAGAGTTAAGGATACTGCAGTTACTGCAGTGTTCTGGCATATCTTTAAAATACGATTAAAAATAGATTAAAACATCTTTCTGCATATTCACTTTATGTTCTTTACTTTTTGTTTTATATTTGATAATAACAACAAAAATGTGAACTACTTAAAAGTGTAAGCACTCCCAAATGCCCTAGATGATATTGCTAAGTCCTAAATCTCTGATTCAGCTCAAAGTTATTTAAGAATGTTTTTTAAAGTATTCCTGTACTCCAAAAATTTGCTGCCAACTCAATGGTTTAGTTATGTACATTATTCTAAGAGACTTCATAGGAGCTCAGATGGCCAAGATCAGGTCCAAGAGCACCTTGAAACATCTGAAACACTTCAGCATTTGGATAATTACATACTTTTGGGGCCAACCCACATTTCTCTTTGGAAAATGTTTCCCCTGCATGGCTGTAGACAACAGATGGATCATATGATCTCTGCATTTGGAAAGATGGCATAATCCTGGCAGACTGTCAGTTAAGTGAAGGGGGCTGATTTCAGATCCTCATTAAGAAAATATACAACCACGCAGAGTGGACTGAATGGCAGAATGTGATCACTGGCGCCAGCTTTAATAGAAAATGTAACACACTGTTGCAACATGAAATCTGATGTGCTGTGGCTGGATCTAGCTCTACCGACTCTTGTGTTCATTTTTCAAGCAAATGTGTTTTAAATGAGACATTCTTTGTATTGCAAGAGCCCGCTGTTCACTAGGAGAGAGGAGCAGAGCAGTGGAGGAGTAAAAGGCAAATTCAAAGAGCCACCAGCTTTCGGGCTAGAGCTGGGTATCAAGGCTTTGTTGGATCTTCCCTTAGATTTGCAAAAGTTTCTGTGTTTTGTCTGTATATTGGGTTTTTTTGTTATATTCCCAGTCTCTCTGTGTATTTATTAGGGCCGGTGCTTTTTGCAGTTGATGTTTTACCCAGAAACTAGCATGCTTTTTTGAGTAAAGTTTGAAAGAAAATAATCTGAATTAATTATATTTAGCACCTTGTTAAAAAAGATAACAATTTTTACTGTACTACAAAGCAATTATAACCAACATACCTATCTATCCTTGCAATTCTTTTGTTGTATAAGCAGTTGAAAAAGCTTGGCAATCATTGTTGCAGACTGGTAGCATTCAAACCTAGTAAAACCA
The DNA here is from genome assembly GCA_013396935.1 of Baryphthengus martii. Classification (NCBI taxonomy): domain Eukaryota; kingdom Metazoa; phylum Chordata; class Aves; order Coraciiformes; family Momotidae; genus Baryphthengus; species Baryphthengus martii. The sequence continues at coordinate 46,443 of VWZK01016763.1, read as the reverse complement.
ATAAGTTCTTAGGAAAATGGGGACTCAGAATGCACAGCAGTCACAATTTAAGCCTCAGTATTTCACCTAGTTTTAATTAAAAAAAACCCCAAACAAAACGCAAGCAAACAGTCCAAGTTCATTGAAAGGACCAAAAAGGCTACACAGAACATCTCTTTGGGATGCACCACCGATCTGAAGGAGAAGAAAAATAAATAAAAAACTCTTTGTCATCACTTTAGCTTAGTCCCCAATGACTTCAAAAGCTAATTTATTTTAAAGTTTGTAAAAGAAAAAAAAAAATAGCGTTGTTGGACTAAGGCTTCACTTATTGAGTTTCATCCTGGAGGGAATTTTTATGGCTGAGTTATAAACCTTTCGCATTAGAGTGTTTATAATGGAAATGCTGACAAATGCGATAATAAACACCAGTCATGGGGCCATAGTAGCTGGTCAGAGTGTGGATGCAGGAGTTTGCAGCACTATCATAATATTTTGTTCTGTTTCCAGTACTAATTTGCTTAAACCTGCTTTCAGGTTGAGCAGCTGTAAAACAAGATCGACCTGACTATGGATTGCAAAATCACTTGATTATTTATACTTCTCTTAGAAAGCTTGAAAATGTCTCTCAAATACGATTTCATTTAGACTCTTTTTTTTATTTTTTTTTATTTATTTATTTTTTATTTACATGTTTCCGAATAGTAATCGCAACTTGATAGCTTCAAGGGAACTCAATTTTCTACCAGAAGGCAGCCTTCAGTGGGCAAAGGGAATATAAACAAACCCGCCTCAGACCAGGATCTAAAAATGGACTATGATCAAACAGCTCTAAGGCTTTTAAAAACCCCTTATTATCTTTTCCCAGAAGTAATTGACACTGTCAGTTTTTGTTCTTAATGCGGTGATAATGGCATGGTGCTTTGGGGAGACTGAGGACTTCGATTGGCCTCAGCCTTGGTGGCAGCAGAGCTTTTGAGCAAGAGAAAGGCCTTTCACTCCAGTGGGTGAAATCCTAGCCTTGCTGAAGTTAACAACGCTTTTGCACTCACTTCGTTTGGGCCAGCGTTTCACAGGCTACCCAAGCTTGAGGTGCTGTTTTATTGCACTGTGACTCCACAGACTGGGATGCAGCAATCTTGGGTTGGGACGAGGCTGAGGAGAGAAGGGACAGAATCACAGAGTCACAGAATGTTAGGGGTTGGAAGGGACCTTGAAAGATCATCTAGTCCAACCCCCTGCTGGTGTAGGAACCTCGAGTACCACAGTCTTGTTCAGGAAGATGGGATTGTCCTCGACCAAGAAGCTAGTCTGCAATATTTCCATCAGTTATTTATAGTTTTAGCAGATTGAGCTTCCAGGACTTCAAGACATTCACATGGGCCAACTGATGGGTCACTATAGTATCTTCATGTTTCACTCTGTGAAATGATGTGCTTTAGTTTTGCCCCCTTTATTAGGTTCTCAGCTCCTACAAATCCTTGTGTGACTCCTCCAAAGTCTTTGATGTAACACCAAATGCATTGTGATACTTCATCTGTGCTATTTGCATATTGTGTTCATTGACTTATACCACAACTGGATTTTCAATTCCTTATGTTGTTTTTAGAATTAGTGGCTCATATAAAAACTACTGCTCTGTATTGCTGCAAAATTTACAGTGATCTGTTAAAAATCCGGATTCGTAATGGAAGATCCAGATTTTGATTTGTATTTAAAAATCAAATGTAATATTTTATTTCTGCTTTTCTCTAGTCTTTAGCATAAGTATAGGAAAACTTTGAATCTTGAACAAATTCCAATGTTTTGTTATTAAATCATGAAGAGAAAACCAATGATTTTTGAATTATCTGTTATAGATATGTTTACACTATTTAACTTAAGACCCTGTGTGCTATAGAGTTGTGATTTTACCCAGTGACATGAGCAAGAAAAAAAAAAAAGAAAATATATATAGTCATGTTGTGGAAAGCACAGTTGTATAGAGATCAGAGAAACAGTTGTAAGAACTGAGAACTGAATTGAATATTTCATTGTCCTAAAATAATTGGTCTTAATCGTTTTGCTTAAGACAGTGGTAGCAGTAAAATGCATCTGGGTCATGTGAACAGTTGTTGATTTTGGAACATTGCTCATTCTTAGTTCCCTTTCTCAATTTATTTTTAGAAAAAAAAAACAACAAAACACCAGCAAAACAAAGAACACAAAAAAATCCACAAAACCATCTGAAGAGTTGAAACACCCCAGTTTCTAGAGAGGATCCAGCTGTGTTAACTATCCAACTGCCTCTTGGAAAAAAAGCATTCTGACAACTGGAGAGCAGATGCGATGCGTAGAGTCAGGGAGGTCAACACAAACAAGTGGAAAAAGAAACCCAGGAAACAAGTGAAAAGAGAAAGAATATTAGAGTATTAATGCAGGATATATAGATCACTCAATATAATACTAAAGTGAATGGAATGACAAAAAGAAGAATCACTACAGGAGCTGACACAATATGAGAGAAGAAATCAAAGAGATGTTAGAGGTGGGATTTAGGTATTAACCATACTAGCCTGAATCCAGGGTAAATCTGGATTTAACTAATATCACAACAGTTTTATATAATGGAGATAAAAACTGTCCTGCCATGTCATGCAGAACTTCTGCCCTGGATGGGACATTTGCTTCTAAATTGAACGCAGGCTGGACTGAGTCCCGACCAGGGAGGTTGCTGCCCGTCTGCTGCAAACACGGGGAGAAATCCAGGCCATTCTTGGGCAGCGGCGAGGGAAGGTGCCGGCAGCAGGGAGAGCCGGGAAGGAGCGGGAGGGCAAAGACGCAGGAAGAGCCAGAGAGGCTTCTAGGAGAGATCCCCGGACCCCTTGCGCCACTCCCAGCCGGGCCACAGCCACCCCCTCGGCTGCTGCTCTCCCTGTCTCTCGCCCCTGGTGACAAGCGACCGCCAGGCGTTAGTAGTTAACAATAAAAATCCGATCTCTGCGGCAGACCTTGTCCCCATCCCCATCTCCCGGATGCGACCGGCGCGGGCTTCCCCCTTCCCTATCGCTCCGGTTTTTCAAGTTT
>VWZK01016763.1:0-43330 GCA_013396935.1 Baryphthengus martii | reverse complement strand
TGTGGGGGGGTGGCAGGATGGTAGGGGGCAGAGTGTTGGGGGGGAGATCGAGTGAGAAAAGGGCTTTCCGTGACCTCCTTAAAATCAAAGACCACAAACTCCCAAGTTTTCTCTCTCAGACGAGCGCAGGCAGCTTCCCAGCCTAACTTCGTCGGGCCGGGGAGGCCGCGGAACGGCCCGACCAGCCGCCCCGCCTGGCCCTGCCGGGCCGGGCAGTACTGAACCCTCCTCCGCCAGCTCCTGCTCGATGCGAGCGACGGCGCTGGTCGCCCACACGCAGGGATAGAACTGGTCCCGGGAAGAGAATCGTAACAACAAAGTGCTGTGTCCAGATGTTCCGCTTTACTGGCCCTGTGACACACGGCACGGACTTGTCAGGCTGCATGTCAAAGAAAAGGGAGTTGTTGTTTATTTATTTATTTATTTTTTTAAAAAGCAGAAAGCGCTAGGTTCAATTGCTCGCGGCGAGAGTTCCCCAGTCCCTGGCAGACAGCTAAGCAGGCAGCTGAATCCACTGGAAACCCATTCTGCAAAGTCGAACGGCTTTGCTGCCCCCGCCGAACCTTTCTCAAAAGCAACAAATTGCAAAGATTTTAAAGCAAGCAGATTTCTTCCCCTTCCCTTTACAAAAGTTATATATATATTAGGGAATCTACACATACTGAGTCTCTCCACCCCTCCTCCTCTCTCTTACTCCTCCCCCCGCCCTAAACGCCCATTTCCCCAAACACTCCTCATTTTGCGTCCCGCACCTACACGGTCCTGGCTGCGGTGTGAGAAGCAAAGGCAGGAGCCACGGCTCTGCGTCCCGAAGAGTGAGGCGCCCGGGTGCTGTGGGTGGTGCCTGGCCCCCAGCCCCGTCCCGCCGGGCCTCGGCGCTCCCTAGCTCGCCTCCTGCCTGCTGCAGCCTTCCAGGAGCTCAGTCATGAAGGAGATGTACACTATGGCCAGGCGCAATGTCTCTATGCGCGAAAGCCTCTTCTCGTAGGCGAAAGTGGGCACCTTCTTCCTCAGCTGATCAAACGCCTCGTTGAGATTGAACATCCTCTTCCTCTCCCTTATGTTGGCAGCCTGGCGCTGGGCGTAGGTGATAATTCGCTTTCTCCTGGGTCTGTCTAGGAGGGAAGTGCTGCGCATCCTCTCCTCTTCCTCTTCCTCTTCCTCGTCTTCGAGCCCTCCATCTCCGAAGGCAGCCAGGGTCAGTCCCCCGGCCGTCCCTTCCCGGAACGACAGTGTTCTGTCCCTTAAGGAAGGCCCAGAGGTGATCTCACAGAGCCTCAGGCCCGGTCTGGCTCGGGGGGGCCCCTGAGGGGTTCCCAGGGAGAGGTCGGCCACGAAATCAAGCACGGAGGTGCCCAGCAGCCCCCCTGAGCAGGGCACTTGCGAGGCTCTGCCGTGTAGCTCGTCCAGCAGCCCCGGGCGCTGGTGGGCTGGGAAGAGGCTGGCTGACATCTTACTTCAGAGAGGGTTTGATCTGGTCCCCCATCCCCATCCCCAGCGGCGTTAATATTTATAACCCCCTGGATAACAGGATTAGCAGAACTAGAAAGAGCGGCTGTAAAATTTCTCGCCGTGATGCTGATGAGAGGAGACAGGCAGCCCCTCGGGGACGCGTGGATGCTCCCGAGAGAGGAGTCCCCAGAGAGTCAATCCTGTCACAGCGATCAAGGACAGTTCCTTCTTGGCAAAACCCTCCGCTCTTACCTGCTGAGCCCTTTTGTCTCTTCTTACACACCCGCAACCAAACGATTTTCAGCCTCTTTAAAGCCCACAGCAGCAGAGCCGGGTCTCCACTGGACTTGTTTTCCTCCTTTCTGTCGGGATCTCTGAACCCTGAGAGCCAGTCTGACAATTGATGTTAGGCAAGTGCATGTATGCTTTTAATGATGTCCTGAAGAGGGGACCTGCACGCAGAGGGTCACCGGGGAATGTTTACCCTGTTTCCCAGCGCAATGGGAGCTGAATGACAGGACCTCCATTAGCCTAAGTAAGCATTGTAGAGGACCCGATATTGCATTCCCAGTAGTAACTGTTGGAACCGCTCTCCACTTCCGCTAAATCCCCTTCACTAGAGTTCAAACATCTATCTAGTAAGAGACTTCTTCGTAAAACTCATTTTGGTTCAGACAATCTCTAAGCACTTGCTTTGAAACTCCTTCCTGCTGCCCATGAGAAGAGGGCAAGCTGGTTCTAGTCAGGGCAGCGGTTGCTCTTACACCTTTGGTAGAGGCGGCGCACAGAGGAATCAACCTCACTGCACGCACTGATAACGCTGACTGCATACCGCAAAAGACCGTGAAATGCATATAAACACAACCACACACCCGACACCGGTGAATACCTTTCTTCGATCAAGGTTTCCTTGGGGATCGACGTTGGAGGTTGGTTTGCTTTTGTCTTGGGAGGCTGGAAGAGGTTAGGGATTGTGTCTTCACGCTCCCACACCAAAGACTGTGAATAAACAACCTGGCCCTGGCAATGCCTGGCAGCGTTAGATACACCCAGGTTAAATCGGATCGATTTTCTTTGGCACGCTACTTGTGCACACAGCTCGTTTAGGAGTGGCGGGTCATTACTCTAGCGCTGCCTTCTTAAACCCTAATCGTCCCCTTTGTCATGCATTGCTGCCACTCTCGCTTTGGGGTTAATTAGTCTCTAGTTTCTAAGGGGATTTCAAAGCCCATCAGATCAAAGGAGGGAGTTGGGGGCGTCCGAAGGATCCCGCTCCTCGCAAATCTTTCCTGTTTGTCTACCGGACCGCAAACATTTCCCGCCGCCGCCTGGCATCTCCCGTTATTTGCAACGCAGTGAGCGAACCGCGCGTCACCTTTTCCTGGGAAAGATGCCGCGGGAAAGCCAGTTCCTCTCCCAGCGGCCGTCGGAGGCTGGCTGCGCGGCGCAGAGAGGCGCGGGAGCTGCGGAAGGTGCGCGGAAGCGGAGCTACGCTGGACAGCTCCGGAACGGGCGCAGACGGTCCCGGGGGCGGCAGCTGCGTTTGCAGGTACCCGGGGGCCCTGCAAGAGGGGAGACTTTCCCTCCCCACCTTTCCTCCAGGTCAAGAACAAGCCTCTGGCCATCCCGTCGCACCAACGCCGCTGCGGCGGCAAGGGACGCGGCGGCGGTCTTTCTGCTTTAATGACTGAATGGAGTGCCTAAGGCTAAATAAAGAGCAAATAGCTGGAGGACTGACTTTATTCTTACTAGGGCTGACGGTTTCTTACCGAATCGGACTAGTATCGCTCACAGACGTGCTTATTTGTGACAAATAATGTTCATTAAAACACCTGCTGATGGAACTAATAAGGCAAAAAGGAGCTGTGAAACAACCGTTAAGAGAAGTGCTGACTAGAGAGCATCCGAAAGTAACAGTAAGTTGAAGAGCTCTAAACGTTCATTGTTGTATAAAAACACCTGGTGGGCGAAAGATCACATAAATATTTATGGTCGATTCGCAAAGGAATGTCAGTTTTTTGAGCTTCTACTAAGTAAGATGGCAAGTATTTCGTTTAAAGACATGAAAATACAAGTTAAGGACAAATGTCAGCAAAGATGTATCACCACAGGGTGTAAAATTATGAGGGAAACACAAATATTTCAGACAATGAAAGAAATTAATGCAGAAATGTGAAATCGTCAGCTCTGTGGCAATCTTCACATGAATTTCCTGTCTTGTGGGAAAGTGGCGTTTAGAAGAGGGTAGGGCAGTCCTTCAACATGGTCCCTTCAGAAAGAAACTCTTGCTTAAATCTCTAGTTTCAGATTTTTGCAGGACACAAACTACAGAGACAATCGGAACTAGAAGTGGTTTGTATTGCAAACACGGAAAAAGAGAAAGTTGTTGAGTCGGTATTGCAACACAAAGAGAGACAACACAAACCGTAAAAGATTAATGTGGGGTGTGCCTGTCACTGAATCCTTAAAGGAAGCACAAAAGCCAGGACTAAGCCAGGACTGGGAGGTCCTAGCAGAAAAATGAAGACTTGTAACTAAGGTGAATCCTCCTGTCAAACTGATTTCTTTCATGGTTATTTTGTTTCCGTTTCCCTCCTCCCTTCTCTTGTTTTTGCTAAAATATTGATTTTCTTCTCTTATATTAATTATTTTAAATTATATATAATAAGATCAATGAACTGTGTTTTTAGGTGTACTTCTGAATACTAAAAAATATTTGGTGATTTTTTTCACGTTGGGGAAAATACAGAGCTGAGGAAATGGATAATGAATATCCTGCCGCAAGGGACAGATTTTCCATTCATAGACAACAGAGCAGAGGATGCAGGGCAAACTCTCATGAGAGGCTGCTTTATGCTCTGAAATCTTCTCAGACCAGATTAGGTGTGTTTCAGATTTGTTTTAACCAAGATAACAGTTTACTCTATGACTGTTTACCTTTCTTCACCCACTTCTCATCCTACCTTTGCATTTCACTTGTTTATCACAAAAAATATTTGCTTGCAAGATGCTTACAGATGCTAAGCACTGATGACTACATCTTCAAGACACTCTGTATCTATTTGCCTAATTATTTTTCTTCAGAAATATCTATGATATGATTCTTAACAATTTTGACAATCAATACAACTTAACAAATCCAATGTCCGTTTTATTAGCAGATAACGTGGAGAATGTGCATTTTAATTCACTATACTTCTGTGGAAATAGTTTTACTCTTTTTATAATCGTGCATAATGAGTCTTTGTGTTGATAAATTTTCACATTATCATACAGGAAAAGGCAGCCACTCTGATGATGTAACATTAATGATTGAGATGTTATAGATTTTGTCAGAGACCTCTACGTTACTGGAAAATTCTCTCAAAGTCAGTGGTGATCCTCAGATGCTGAAATAAGGGGGTACTGTCCAAGAGATATGACTCAGTAAGTAAGGAGCTGAAAATTATGTCTACTCTAGAATCACAAAATTTAGCTATGGAACTAAAAGAAAATATCTACACACTCTTCTGGTAAAATGAGAAAATCTTCTTTCCTTTACCTGATCCAGTAACAGCCAGAGAGTTACAATCATTCTCAAACACTGGCCTGAAAAACAGAAGCAGATGCAGTATGTAGCAGACTAATGCCGTCTCTCTCAACTTACTGACATGGCAGCTGTCTGGTCTTCTTTTCAAACCTTAAAATTACAGTAATGTCCATGGATCAGAACCTTATTACATCAAAACACAGGGCAGTTTCTGTTCCATCGAGCTCACAATTTGCATTCCTGACAGACCAGACCAGATCAGTGCAATGGAGACTGGGCCAAGGGAACACACAGCATTTGGACAATATCTTATCTTGACAACTTGCTCAATCAGTGGTGGAGAGGACAGCGCTATGGGCACCATTGATGAATTAAAAAAAGAAAATTAAAAAGGAAGTATTTAAGCAAAGCTAGCTGAAGACTGGTTATTTTGATGCTAGAAGAATGTAGTAGTAGTCAAATGAAAGCAGAGCAAAAAGTGATTGAATGTGATATCACTGGAAGAGTAAAGGAGACCTCTGATACCTCAATGCATTATGAGATTATATAGGCAAGGGACATTGAACTGTGATAGAGTTTATGTTCAAAGAGTTTCTGTCTTAGTTGTGAAGCTGAGGCAGGCTAAAAAAAAATCCAAACCAGCTGAATCAATCAGTACCATTTCGAGCGGCTTCCAGCAAAACAAGAAAGGAGGAGACTGCTAAAGTCAAAGCTTATGTAGACTAGAGGAAGCAGTGCCTTGATGGCTGAAACAGCTGGGAAAGTCTTTGGTATGTTGGAGACAGGTTGAAGTGTAAGGAGATGAGAACAAGGTTACCTCACTTTGACTTCTACAGATCTCATGTGCAGAAAGAATTGATGGATTCCATCAGTTAAGACAATCAAAATGGATACTAGAAATAGGCTCATTTTATCTAACTACTGGCTCTTATTCAAGTATGAAGCTATCATTGAGACTTCTTGAGTCCTGCAAGTACCTGTAGTGGATTCTGCGATCCACTTGCTTTCTGTCTTCCCTGATGGACTGTCTAAAGACCTTGTGGATACTGGCATGTAACTCGGATAACTTCAGCCCCATGAGATAAACATTGGCTCTAGAATTAGCAGTTTATGAATAAACGCAAAAAAAAGAAATCCAGTAAGATATGTATCCAGAGTATATGGGCAAAGACACCTGCAGATATTTGAGTGTAGTGACTAGAATTTGAGTCTGTAAGAATTCTCCGTAAACTTTTTTTTCCTCTTGAATAGTTTATCTGTATAGGCAATATCAGAAGAAACTTTATTCCTTGTATTGATGATGTATGTGAGTATCCTCTGCTTACAAAGCAAGTGAAGTTCAGTGTACCAGTCCAGCGTAGAGACCAATTCTGTTATTAAAACCAGAATATATCCAGGAAAGTTAAACTATCACAGTCAGTCCCAGAAGGAATTTCAGGCACTAATCTTACATACTGTATGAATACATTCCTGTGCCACAGTGTGTCTTTAATAGAACTCCAATTTGAATACAAGCATCTACTCATAAAGATCAAGTTTCACAGCTTGGCTCTCCCTGACAAAAATGTGATACTCAGTAACATCATTATTCTCTGACACAGGAAACCATTAGCAAAACTTAATAATTTGGGAAAAAACTAAAAAACCTAGGTACATTCTGCCAGTAAAGTGCGATTCATTTCTATTTACAGCTGTATTACACACTATTTGAAGAGTTCAAAGAAGAAATATATTTCTCCATACAGGAACAAATGACAAAGAAGAAGTTTGAAAGTGTAATTTTGGTTAAATCATAGACAAATGAAATGAACAGCTGTGGTTAGGGTGTGATATGATTTATCATACTTGCAAAGTTTTAATCGTAGCTTTGAAATTCCTAGCTTTTTATTAGTGTGCATGAAAAAATGTGATGTTATCTAAACATAGACTCTTTCATCTTGATTTTGTTTTATAAATACTGGTTTTGGAAAATAGGATGCAACAGAAATGTCTACATTTTATTTAGGACTCCAGATTCTTTTCTGAATTTACAATTAATTTTATTATTATGTAATTATGCACTAGAGGCATTAATTAGTATTTTCTTTATCTTCCACTTCTCACAATTTGTAAAATGCAGGGAAATGTCAGGCTGAAAACTATAGTTACTTAAAGATTTTGCTCATATATCAGTAGAATAAATGTATATATGATGGCAGACCAAGATTAATTGCCAGAATCCTCTATGTAGCCTCCATTTTTTATTCAATGGAATCACTTTGAGTTAAATGAGCCATTTTGTCTTTTGACTGACTCAGCTTTACATCTTCTGATGCTGATGATACGCATGCCAGGTAGGACCTTTACCTTTTTTTGTGGTTTTCTTCTGTTTTTAAAAATCTGTACATTATCTGCTTCATTTTATAGAATCTGGAATTATCAGGTGATTTTTCATCCCTCGCAGGTGTAACTCCTGCAACTAGCAAGGAGGCCTACACTGAAACTCATCTCTAAAGAAAGGGTCTCTTTGGTCAAGCTTCTCAACCATCCACTGCCTTGCTAGCTTTGTTATTCTCCTAAGGATATGAAATTTCTTTCCTTGCTAGTCTTGATTATCCTCTTAAGACCGTGTGGGTTTGTGCATATTTATGACAATTACAGTGTCACATAGGATTTCTCCCACACATTAGGAGTTGCAAATATGACAGATAGAGTTTTCTTTCCTTCTCATTGCTCAGTGTTTCACCTTCATTTTTCTTGCTGTGTTGTATAAGCCACAGTTTAAAGATAGGATTAATAATTTCATATGAGCTTTTAAAAAATATTTCTTATATTGTACCAGCTACTGTATCAATGTACTTGATAGATGTGGACTGAATAAGTGTTGTTTCTGTGTCCAGATGGGAAGAGGAAATAGAACAACATGGCAAATAGAAATAGAACAATTATGGCAAACAGAACAAAATGGCAATCTGGAACTGAGGGTTGCAATTTGAGTTATCTAGAATTTAATTTTAGGGAGCATTTGTGTTATACAACCTTTTTACTTTAAAAAGATCCCATTAAGCTACTAGGCCTTCATAGGTAATATACAATTTTTATAGGAATTAAATGTAATATATTTTAAATGGCTTATCAACACGTATCTGGAAGATATTTTTATTAAAAACATAGAGACAACTTTGGCTGCTTACTAACTTAAAGGGCTTGATTCTGCAAATGAAAATTCTAAAATACATACACTTTTTTCTTGTTATTTGCTAGATTTTTTTAAAAGCAAACTGCAAAATGAAAGCTTCCATCATGTGTTTCATCACATTATTCTCACACGTGTTTGTGGCAGGACTGAAATCTTTAGATTTATCACGCTACTTTGCTGCCTTTAAACCTATACAGCCAAATGTTATCCTCTCTCTGCTGTTAGCACCTCTGAGAAGATAGCATATTTTGCCAGAAGATTTCACAGATACTTGGCAGTAGCAAAAGCATACTGTGAAGAGGATGATTTGTTTATATGTACAAAAGGAATGTGTCATATTGCCACTTCTCAGTTCTCAAACTGGATTCAACCTGATTTATCCCCTCTGGTCTCCCCTTATCAATGTCATGTTTCTTTGTGTGTTATGACTCACTGTTATGTCCCATCTCTTCTCCCTTAAACTGTCCTTGCTCCAGCCACTACTTTTTGGGCTTACTGCCTCAATTTCTGTGTGGCACGCGGTTTAATTTTACCTCCCTGGGCTTCAGGCTTCTATTCACCTCCTTAGGTTCATTTGTTTCTACCTCGAGATCCCACTTCTCACAGTTTGTTTATTTTCTCCCTCTTGAGCTGCATCACTCATTTTTGTGTGCAGTTAGTGCCATCTGGCCTTGCTCTGGCACAACAGTTCTGCGCTGCTCTAACTTTGGCAGTGAGCTCAAGCATAGGTAGAATCTTTGATGGTTTTGGCTACTTTAATCCAAACGTATAAGCAATCTAGAACATTTAAAGTCTTATAATTTGTAACCTGCTCTAGCAAGACAGGTCTTCACTGAGGTATCTAAAAGTATACTTCTCTCAAATATGTTTAGTTTTTGGAATTTTGAAGGACAGGGAAAACAATGCATTTCCCAGTAGCGCTGCTCTCTCTGCAACCATTTTGACCGGATTACAGAACAAAAATATATCATTAACATCAAAATAGCTGACTTTAACAATTCATGATACTATTAATAACAGTAACATCAACATTAAGGTTACTTTAAATTATATTACTTTTATAGATCCTTTTTATAAACTCAATAGCTAGAAGGTAAAGACAGCCAAACATGTTTTTTAAAATTGTATGTTTCTAAGACCATTTATTTGATTTGTATGTTTGTGTGTGCAAGGAATGAGACTAACCTGAAATTTTATAGTACCTTTCATACTAAATTCCCAGTAGAAACAATGCTAGTTTAATATATATCTAATTATCTGTGCCATACAAAATAGTCATCAGTCTTGATTTTATTTTTCATATTTTTGGTAAGTATCATATTGAATGTTTTGAATGCTCCTGAATCTATCTATTCAAAGAGGACAGATGGTGTTGCTCTCTGCCTATTTAGATTACAGATTCTATCTTTCTAATAGAAAAAACTCAGGAAAGGCAAGTATTCAGCTGTTTCAAAATATTGTGTAAGGTGGTCTTTTCAAATTGCAGGATTCACTAAATACTGAAGAATTTACATATAGATTTTTAATGTTATTGAAGCTCCCTTAGTTTATTACCCTTTGAATTCAAGAAAATATCTCATTTTCAGGTTCCTGGTCATGCTGTTCATTCAAAAAAGAAACTCACACTCAATTATGTCACAAGATGCTAAATTCTACAACATAGCCAATATGATACTGTAATTTTATTTGTTTTGAGTAAAAATAAAGTAGCATATTGATCTTTTGGGGTTATTAGAAACAATTATTGAGTCAGGAGGCTCGATTTTAAGTTTTTTATTTTTTTTTGAGCAGCCACACCAAAGCAATCTCTCCTCCTCACCGTGGTCAGGTCATTGCATTTCTTGTTATCCTCACTCTTATTTTCTATGTGTGTTAGGTTGTGACAAAACTGAAATCTTGACATATTGCGGAGCTTGGTATTTATCAGTAGTTGCAATGTAGGAATTATCATGAATGAATAGAATGTTTTTAGAACTAAATAAGGAGCAGTTGAGTATGTTAATACCTGGGAAAGTGCGGTCTTGGTCCTGACTAGCAACGGTCAGAAGGTACTTTTATGGAGGTGAATTGTTTCTGCCATTCAGTCCCCAACTTGAAGAAGAAGGAAAGACTTTGCGCTGTTACACCTTCTGATTTATCACAAACATGTTGTTTCCCATCACATAGTAGATTAGAAAACTTTCTGTACAGGGACTGAATCTTCCTTTATATTTCTGCTGTGACTGGTAAGGAGGGAAAGTCAGACATTACTGGGCTCTTTAGGCATTACCAGAAGATGAGTCAAAGATTATCATTCATGCAGTTTGTGACAAAACAGTATATTTTAAATAGAGGAAGAGTTAAATAGAGTAATAGCCTAGCTGAAGAAGGGGAAACAGGAGTTGTGAGCACACACTGTCTTGATAGTGGTGAAGTGAAGGGAAGGTGAAACCTTTCTTACTGTACCAGCAGGGCTAGAGATTTAGAAGGGAGCTAGAGCTGGTTCTGGGAAGGTTATCACACATAGATGAAGCCCAGAGCTCCTGGTGTCAAAGACATTTTTAATGTTTTACATTCCAAAATCTGTCCTGTGAAAGAAATATGCAACACAGGCTAAACTTAAGAGTTGTAGTAACTATTGTAGTACTACTCATGGGCACAGTAGTTTGGGGGCACAATAGTAAATAAAACCATACATAAGTAGCATATTTAAAAAGTAAACAGTAAATAAAAAAACTGCACCCAAGTGAATGTTCAAAGCTTGAGGGTGAGGAATGAGGACTCATATTCCACCTATTCTGTACACTCACTAATCTCAACAGTTTCTTCATGTCCTCTTCCCCAGGTCATCTTTGCTCCAGATTTGCCCAGCTTCAGAGAACTCCTTAATAATTAATTTTCATCCTCGTTTAGGAATTTTACCCAGGTTGGAAATGAGGAACAACAGTTTCAATTCATTTGCACAAAGGACATGGTGAATCACAAATAACTTTATCCTTGCATTTAAAATAGTCTCAGACCACAAGTGCAATTATGTAAGCACTTAAAAAAGGACCTGCAAATTATTTACTGCTACTTACGTAGATACAGGGTTCTGGCTGTGGCATGTTTTGCTAACACCAGAGTAAGTGATTTGTAGAGAGTAATGTTATGTCTGTACTCTCTCTTTTCATATTGACCTCTATTCAAACATTGTGTAGAATAGTTCAAACTGCAACAGGCTAAACAAGCATGTGCATAATACATCTGCAAAATGTGCGTCACCTTGTGAAGGGATAAACTGAAGAGAAGTGAGTTCAACTATTTACATTAGATTATCAAAATACATTCATTGCAAAGCTAAGAACAAAACCACTATCTCTGGTCTACTATCTAATTCTTTAATTGCTAGGTAATCCTGGCTCACATACTCAGGGAAAGTCAAATCATTCACTTTTGCTTTCAAAGCTAAACCTCTCTGGGATTATCTCATTTGTGAGACCAGATCCAGAGAAAATAAGCTAGGAATGGAACAATTCGTTTTAACTTTAGCTCCAGAAACACTGAATAATTAGGCAAATTTTTTGTTTGTTTGTTTGTTTTTTTACTTTTCAGAAAGAAAAAAGAACACATAGACATCTCAGTTTACTTAGCTCAGGTAAAAAATCAGCATTGTGAATTGAAACCTTGATATACAGTAGTACAAAGTATTCATTCAGAGGGAGTGTCCTAGGGTGTTAAAGATTAGCCATGGTGGTTTTGGTTTAGTTGTCATTGCTATGAGAGATTTTTTTCCAGGATTTCTTGACTCATTCTTCTAAGCCTGTGTTGAAAGGAAGTTTCTTAATGCATTCTGAAGCAATCACATCATTCAGAATTTTTTTATTTTTATTTTTTTTCACTTACAGTTTAGTGCTAGGCTTAAATTCTTCAGAATATTTTAAAACACATCTAGTTTAATTGTACAATGTATTTTTGGACGTATTAAGCTTTGTGGCATGGTTGACAAGTTGTAGGGAAGGGATGCCATTTGAAACGACCTTGACAGGCTTGAAAGGTAGGCCTATGCCAACCTCATGAAGTTCAACAAGGCCAAGTGGAAGGTCCTGCACTTGCATCAGGGCAATCCCAAGCACAAATACAGGCTGGATGGAGAACAGATTGAGATGATCAGAGAGATGAAGAACCTGACCTATGAGGACAGGCTGAGAGAGTTGAGCTGAGAAGAGAGGGCTCCAGGGAGACCTTAGTGTAGCCTTCCAGTATCAGAAGGAGCACTACAAGAAGCTGGAGAGGGACTTTTTACATGAGATTGTAGTGATAAGATGAGGGGCAATAGCTTCAAACTGGAAGAGGATAGATTTAGATTAGAAATCAGAAAGTTCTCCTCTATGAGAGCAGTGAGTCACTGGAACAGGTTGGCCAAGGAAATTGCGGATGCTTCTAGCAACCTGCAGCTATTAGAAGGAGAAATGAAAAGATGACAAAACCCCATTTTAATCACGGCAAACAGGCAGTACAACACGGGAACAGACTGCCCAGGCAGCATGGGGAATCTTCACCCTTGAAAGTTTTCCTGACAAAACAGCACTGAGATGCATCTGATCTGATGTAGTGCTAGTGAAGGTAAACTTTGTGTGGGAGAGACCTCCAAAGTTCCCTACAAACAGCATGCTTCCTCCCAACAGGAGTGGATGGCATGTCCTCTCGTCTCCAGGTCCTGTAAGTGTTTCCTCAGAAAGTTTATTTAGGATAGATGGCCAATAAAAGCTCTGGATTGTATTTGCGTTCATGGTATCTGAACAAATATACATGAAATACAGCAGAATATTTTGATACAATAGGTCCAAGCTTTTTAGTCAATGATTAGGTCTCCAAAAAGCAAAACACTTATCTGTGTTCATAGATACCCATACAGAAGGAGGGCCACTCACTTCAAGTGTGATGAGAACATCAAGTTATCAAGTGCTTAAGTGATTTGCTGGCTTGTGACTTCAGTTGTTCTTTAAAATAAAGTAATGAATGTAAAAGGCAGTGGGCTGCTTAGAATACCCACTACTCACAAGTCAGCAGCCAAAAAAAACCCCAAAACAGTAATCAAGCAGTCAAACTACTAACTATCTAAAAAACTAATCTGGAAGATAGTGCCTCTTTCAATGACTTATTTACAAGACTATTCAGTCAACTAAAACATAATTTCAGTGTTCCGATTCTCACCTCAGAATTTGTTCCTCTTCAGTCATTTGTAGCAAACTGAACAAAGATCTGGGATGCTACATTAAAAGGAAATATCAGCATAGAATTGTCTTAATGATTAGATGATACATTACCTAAACATAGAGTGGAAACTCACAAATTTACACTGTACAGGAAAAGATATTGTGTGTTATATATTTTCCTCTCTGCTTCTACTGTACAGAATTCCAGACCAAACTGTAGTTTTTACAGTATACAGAGTACTGCAGATGTATGTAGTTTGGATTTCACAGGACTGTAAATAATTTTAAATGTTTGCATTGGTTGTTGGTTTTAATCTTTTAGATACATGAACTATTGAATTTTTATCAGATTTTCACAAAACTTTGATACGGGATTATGCACCTTAAAAAAGTGAATGCCTTTACTCTAAGACTGAGAAGAATTTATATCCCTAAGGCTTTCCCCTAGGATATCTTTTGACATCAAAAAAGTAAAATTATAAATAGATGCTATTTCTTTCAGATGTCTACTTAGTTTTTTTTTCCTTCCAAACACAGTAATTTAATTTTAAAGTTCACTTTGAAAATAAACAATATGTGAATGTGTTTTCAGAGATAATATTTTATCTTTGCTCATAATAAAAGCAGACATCTGGTTTGTAAATTATTATCTTCTAATTGTCTACCTAATCACGAGTTCTGTGGAATTTCAAAATGGCATTTACCAATCAGAAAAATATGTTGCTGACAGAAATATCTTTTTTTTTTTTTTACATGTATATGCATATAACTTATTCTATGTTATGATTCATATGTATCATTTGCATCCACTTAAAAACAACGCTAGACACTCAAAGTATTGTACATACAACAAACATTCTTATTGCATAGTGCTTGCTATTGTATTTAATAGCAAAACTGGTTTATTCCATCAATGGACCTATGTTCAAGTGCATATTACTAATACCAGGTTCATAGATGTGGATTTATATATAATATTCATTTGAACTCTACTGTTTCTGCTCCTTTCTATCATTCACAGTCTATTGATATAAAAAAAATTCTATCTGTCCTTCCACCCAGATGGTTGACGTTACATGTGATTGCATGAAAGCTCTGATATGAAATGCCTATGGCTTACTGGATTACCCTCTCCCCACATGTTTCAAATTAATAATAAAAAAAAAAGATAAAAAAAGAACCAGTGCAATCTTGCTACAAAAGAACAAGAGTTTATTGTATAACAGGATTGCAGATGTGGAAAGGTGCTCGTAATAAGTCTACATTATTTTTGTTCCGTTGTGCATCTGGAATGCCAAAGGATCTTTAAGGCACTAGGAGCACATACTAGACAGTCTTGGCTTTTTGATTAACTTAATATTCAGAGAAATAATTTATTTTTGTAAACTCTGTGTCATTCATCATCATATTGTCATTTACCTAATCACAAATTATTTAGAAAGGTAAGATTTTTTTCTAATTTTTGACACGATTTTAAGACATCAAAGGCTTTCAGATATAAACATCAAAGAGCAGCCCAAATCAGAGATTTCTGGCTAAGACAGTTTAGTTCATTTAATATCCTCTGGTTTTCTAAGGATTAAATTACAGCATATAAAATTCTTGGAATCTGTCTAAGGAAGCTGTACTGTATATTTATTATTTATTACAGTATAGCTTTTTTGTGGGGCAAAGGATTTTGCAGTAGAGAAGATGCCATCTTTTCAATTTATCAAACCAGCAGCAAATTCTTGTGAAATATTAGAGGTACAATGATCTAATCCTACTGGGAATGGAGAGATGTGTCAACTGAGGAAATATTTGCACATAAGCTCAGGACGAAATACAGTTCTTTGCTTGTAATCAGCCTGCTACAGAGGGATGCTTATACCAGCTCAATAACAGTATTCTGGGCAAAAGTAAGACAAATCAAGAATGAAATGACTTCTTCATAGGAGGAATAATTTCAGCTGCTATATTTTATGGAAAACAGTAGGCCAGGTTATCTAGTATTGGCGAAGGACATAATTCGGAAATGCTTTCCATTATGTCCATGATTTACAGCAGGGTGACACCACAGAAACTGTTGTGCATTCATTGCATGCCACTGGCACACATACCAAGTCCTAGACAGAGAATTTAGGAAGCACAAACTATTCAAACTGATACAGTCAGTAAATGAATCAGCAGAGACACATGAGGTTTTTCTGTGCACAAGCAAAAATATACGCAAATATAGTTTCATCTACTACCCACCTGAGAAAGGCAGGATATTAGGGATTGCCTTCAAGTCAGCAAGGTAGGTAGAAATGTGTGTCTGGCTTACCAAATATCAAGGAGGATCCTGCCAGAGAGGACAGCTACATGAAGTGCAAGCTCTCTACAGAGCCTGTTCCCATAGACTAAGTAATTAAACTTCTAAATGCTTATCTTTGAAAGACACATCAGCACCTTTCAAATGCAGCCTACAGACTAGAGGAGCTGAGTTTCTGAGAATTGGGTATCCTACTGTTATATAACAAGGGCTTGCCCAGATGAATTTCTATTCTAATGTTCACAGCAGACTGGGTTAGCTCCAAGATAGTTCACAAATGAAAGCAACAAATGCATGATGCAAGTTAACACAGTTCTTTTATATTTACATTCTTACTCTCTCTGTTAGGAAAATAATGAGATTAAGTGTAGAACTGTCACATCAGACCTTGAATAAAGAATTATTATTAAACATAAACCTCCAGGCAAAAAAAATATTCTATAAACAGGAAAAAACACTTGACTTTTTACCAAGGTTTTTATCTATCAGATATTTCAGTGCAAAATTCCAAATTACGTGGCTATGTATAAGCACACAAGCTCAATTGTATCATTATCTCTGACGACAGCCATGGAATTTTATTTTATATAAATACTTGTAAAAACTGTGCTGGTCTTGTGTGAGGAAATGAGAAGAAGACAGGAGGGGACATGTACCATGCTAGTATAGCCCTGCTACCAGCATGAAGGACAGTTCTTATTTATATCCAATATTTTATAGTCACATAAACCATTCATAGAGCTTTATACCTAACCACTGGGAGAACGGAGAAAACAAATTGGTGTGCCAGAGAGAGACAGCTACATCCTCTGTACAGTTAATCCAGCTGAGACAAATACAGTTAACATTTTCAGACTGGGAATTGCTCTGGCAATACATCCCTTAACACATTTGCAAGGTGCCCATCATGATGCACTATGCAGAGTAGGTAATATATAGTCAGGTATAAAAGCAATTTTGTCGGTGGCTTGCATTTGGTGTAGTTTAGCTTAAGACTGAGTTACAAGAGTCCCTTGAGAAAGGAGGTGAGAAAGGGGACAAAGGCTCCTCTCAGCCTCCATCACGATTGGATTAAGCCCAGGAAAGACAACCAGGGATCTAGAAACTTTCAAGGCTGAATACAAAGAACAGCCAAAGAAGAAGACTAGGAACAAAAGCTTAATTTTAGCAGGCTTTTGAAGATCAATTTTAATTTAAGTAAGGTCTGGGATTTTCCTTTCATTGCTACAACATAACTGTTAGAACGAAGCTAGAGACTTTAATATCTAATTTAGTTAAGAAAACTGTAGAGATAGGGTTGCAATCTCCTAGCATTTGAATAAATTCTTGTCCCAGTGTTAATGCAGGGAGCTTTACTGAGGGATTTATTCTGTTCCAGTATGCATCTCTGTTTGCATGTGTTTGGATGAGTAGTGTATCTGCTGAAAGGGTTGTGGTTCTGTAAGGATTCTTTGAAAAAGGGGTTATAATTGTGGTGAACTGGAATTTTCTAAAAAGTTTGGCTGGATTCACAAAGGACATACAGACTTTTAAACAAACAACATTTTGATCACATTGCTATTTGTCGTTCCTCAAATTATTATCCAAGGAGAACAGGAAGCTTTAACAGGCTTTATGTTTCCTGAGACAAGGGCCATTTTTTATGTGTCTTTTTTTTTCAGTGCTTCTCTGCATTCAGGCTCAAGTTCTGCCTTCAGGCATTGTTGAAATAAAAATGTTACATTAAAAATCATGTCATATTTACCCCACTCCAGTGAACAAGAGAAGTATTATTTTAGGATTAACAGCCAAATGTTTCCACCACCCAGTAGCATCCCCAGAAGAGCCATAGCACTTAAGCACCTGCATCTCTTTCTCTCTCTCCCTTCTCTCTTAACTTGCAGGCATCCCACTTTTCTTTAGGTTCCCTACATCCAATCCTGTGTATTCCCTACAGGCTTTAAGTAGCAGCAGCCTACCTCCTTCAGGCATCCTTGGCATTCCTAAACTTTTTTTTCCACACTGTTTACCAGTGTATTTGCACACCAGTCCTTGCCCTGGGTGTGCTTTTCTTTACAATGTAAGTGATTTCATTCACTCCTGATGGGCACCCAGACACTGACTTCTGCATTCTTTCGTAAAAGTGATCATATACGAACATTTACCAACACATTCTGCAAGATTCCTTTTTATTTTCAATTCTAATTTATTGGCAAAAACAGATGCAGTGACATTCCTTATAATTCTGATCAGCAGGAGGTGGCAAACAGCTGGCTTTACCTAACAATATTGATGCATAAACAAATAGAATGTTGTATTTGCAGAATATAGAAATTTAAAATTTCAATTTGACATTACTTGCCTTAAAATCGAGTAGAGTCAATATATTCATATTTATAGTATTTATAGTTTCGAATTCTCCATTCTTCTTCACTAAATTGAAGAATTCAGAAACAGCAGATGTCCTCATCTTGTGTTGTACATCTCCTTAATAATTTCACAGGGAAAGAGTCTTCCAAGAGTATGGTATCACAGTACTGCTCTTTCACTGAGTAAACAGAGCACCAATGACTTCCTCAGTGTTAATCGAATCAGGGATTTTTTATTTCAAGAAGTTTGGGTTAAATAAGAATTTGGAGTTGAGCAGAACTTGGCCATTTGATTTATTTCTGGGTTCTTTTTTTTTTTTGTTCAAGTCCATATTAAATCTTACCATTTGTTTAATCAGTCAGAAAATGTTGGTAAGTTTAATTTTGGAGTTAACTTAAATGCCCCATAGCATTTTTTTTTTTTTGTGTGTGTGGGTCCCTATTCAGCAAACTAAAGAAGAAACGCTGTTGTTCATAAAAGACTACACACAAAACAATGTCATCTCAAATAAGTAGCTTATAATAGTTCACTAATAACAGCAGTATACATAATCCATGGATGGTGCTCTCAGGAGATTTATTCCAAAAGACTATGTGAAGAGTTTTGACATGTATTTCAGATATAGCTGTTTCGATCTTTCACAATATCTATGTGGAGGATATAGAAATATCTCTAGAAGTGGCTCCTGTGGCAAGACATAATCTCTCACGTTCCTACTCAAAGGCTGATCCCAGGAGGAGAGACATAGACTGAGCAGGGATGTGCAACCCAACATGCCTCTAGTAGAACACTAGTTCTGAAACCTTGAGGGTTGAAAGGGTAAGACTGGTCTATGTCAGAGTTTCCCCAAATGTATTCCTTCTTCCTATGCAGTTATTTACTTCAATTTGAAAACGTGGACTTTGGCCACTTATTGAGAAGACCATGTAGGCAGTTGAACTGTGGGGGATTTGTTTAATTGGGGCTCAACTCATCTGCAAGATGATTCTTTACAATATAAAGTGATTCTCACTCTGTTGATTAAGTGATCCTATTGAATATATCGCTTATGCAGGTATTCAAACAGCATTGTTACATATATAATCTATATCTATGGGTTGGTGAGTTACTGAACAAAGGTGAGGAGTCCCATGGTATGTGTATTCTCTGTTCCTAGTGACTTCAGTCAACGTTAACTGTCACTTGAGAAATGAAGAGCAACTTGTGGAACTAAACCTAAATGTACTGGAAAAAACTCCACCTGGTAAAAATTTGCATGTGACAACTTCCAGCTGTTGAGTGGTTGGTCTGATATATTGAGTCCTCATGGCTCAGAACTATGTGTAAAGCTTGGAATAATAAAATCAGTGCTTCTTAAGGGCATAAGCAAACTCCACATGTTTTATTAAATTAGTCACTTAATGATCGAATTATTTTGTAAAGGAGTCCATTCTAGCTCATCTTCATTGTATGAACTCTTTAAAATATCATCCTTTTGAAGATGCCTCAGCTACTCTAGTACATGTCAGTTGCTCACCACGGCTCTCCCTCTAACTTGTCTCATTCTAGATAGGTGAACAAACAGAAATGATGGATACGCATGGTGATAATGCTAAGTTTCATATTTCAGCAGTCAGGCTGTTCACTCTTCATGTCTTGAAAGTCCTGGGAATTTAAATCTGACCCCCAAAAGATGTATGCTCTTAACTTTTGGACTTCCTTTTAGATCATGTATCATGTAAGTACAAAATTCATTATATCATTTCTTGTAAAGTCTGTGCCAAATGGCAAAACTTTTAACTTACAGAAAGGATTATCCAATCCTTTCTGCTTCTATTATATTCTTGTCTCAATGGCTCTGCAGGGATTGCTGAGGTCTCATTATTTGTGAGACATGATACAGTATGGGACATGATAAAAAAAAGGTAAGGAGGCCCCTGATAATTGCCCTAGGCATTGCTATCTATATCTCAGACAGTTCATATGGTAATTGTGTTTATGTGAACTCACCCTGGAACTATAAATCTCTTGTAATGGAGGAGGTTTTGAGGTGTTTTGGTCTAGCTTTTTCTGCTGCTTCGTTTATGACATTATATCCATATAAATAAAAATGGTTTGCTAACAAAATTGATGTCTGAAAATGGATGGAGAAAGACCACAACTAAGATGTAACCTTCTAGCTAGCTGTAACATAAAATATATGTTTATAATTCTAAGTCAAGTAAGTGACTTTTAAGAATGTACCATATAGAAGAAATTTATTGCTATACCTCTACAGCTTCAGGATTTCACAAGGCGAGCATGATATTTCTCATCAGGTGACTCTTATATACTGTGTTTGTTCACACTGGTGAATATAAATAAGGGAATAGAAATGTGTTCTTGACATAGAAATTATATTGGTTTAGAAGCCTATCTATCTTTTTTAATATAAAATATCTGGGGAAATTAATATGACTTAAACCATTTGGAAACCTGACTACATTTTGAATAAGTGCTTCATTCTTTTGTGTGAATAGTGGAAAAGGTATTTCTCTGCACATCAGCTGCACGCTAATTGCAGACTATAATACTAAGAAATAAGATAATGATGGAGACTTTCAACCATAACACTTTCTGGTGAGCCACTGCTGTCATTTTTTTTCCTCAAAATATGACTGACATCCCTTCTTTAACTCTCACACCCCTGACTTTATGTATGTTGGCACAGTGGGCTTGCAGCTATGAGGAGCACCATATTTTCGTTGCTAAGCATTACGAGAAAGTGAGCCAGGGCAATCTTTAGCTATAATCTGTACTGAATTCTTTGAGGCTTTCCTTCAGCATGAAAAAGCAGTGGAAGTTTTAACTCATCCAAAGACATTATTGATGAACCGGTGCCTGGCTCTCAGCGTGTTTGAAGACCAATGTCTACTCAGTGATGGCTAAACAACAGAATCACTAGGCTGTCATTTATAAATGTTTAAACATTCAGGATTAAATCTGGATTACAACCAGCCACCAGTGTTTTTGGGGAATGGCGTTAACTCTATCGCAAGTTAATTTGGTGCCAGATCTTCAAAGTAATCTTGTAAATTTAAACTATTCTAAATAGAGTTAATTGAAAAATTAGCATGAAGCTTACATTCATGAGTAGTGTGATTTGACCGGAAATCCATGGGAATGTTGAAGGCACCAAGTTCTTCTAGACAGCATGCTGATTGAAGACAGGAATTTTGCCATCCCATACAAAATTACGATGTTTTAAAGTTTTCTTTCTTCTAAAAATGAAAACATCTATTTTATTATCTGTTCTTCCTTATGTATATGTACCTCATGATCTTTTCTTTCTTTCAGATTAGCACTAACTCAACATCTTACTCTTTTTACTAAAATGAAAACATTGAAATAATTGATAAAAACATTAACAAATTGGATGTGGAAGTCAGGAACTAGTGATCTGACCTTTCATTTTGCCATTTCTGTCTCCAGACCCCGGGTGGTTGCCTGTTCACCATCTCTGATCAGCTCTTACATAGAGGCTTTTCTTTGCAACTCTGAAGCACAGGCACTATTTCTTTGCTTTCCTTCTTTTCTCACTCAATTCTTCACCAGAAGTAAAAAAAAAGAGATGCATCAATGACTAATGCAGTTTCAGATAGATCACATACCAGAACAGATACTTGTGTTAATAACAAGCTCATTGATAGCAGGACTGTTCTGGGTTCAGCTGGGTTAGGGTTAATTTTCACAAGCAACTGCTGGCCCAAGCAGATGGGAGGGGGCATAGCTGGGGGGTGGGNNNAGGGGGCATAGCTGGGGGGTGGGGCTTAGATAGGGGGAGGGCTGGCCTGGGGAGGGGACACAGGTTTTCAGCCCCTGGCTTCAGTGTGCGGCTGGAGCAGGAAAGTGCATCTCAGGTACAGGTAGATCTTTGTGTCTTTTATCACTCATTTTATATATTAGAAGGTTCTAAGTGTGAACTTACTGGTTAAGAGTCCAGGGAAAACAATAGGAAAGTGTTAAGGATGAAATTATTGCTATGCTTATTTCATGGCTCAACACTATTTTGTGTTTCCTTATAAATATGAGAGATAAAGTCCCCAAAATAGGGCTGTTCTAAGGAATAGAAAATAACATCAGTATGTTAGATGGAAAGGGGTGAATACACCAAATACTTGCTTGAATAAGCACAGCTTCATGTTAATAACATTATAAAATCTTTACTCTAAAAAATAAGCAGAAGTAGTCTGAAACTTATTTTTTCCCAAGATAAATTATAGGTTCTTAGTAAAATCCACAAGCTTTTTTTCCCATATTGTCACAGTACGGTTTTATTTACTTTCCTGGAGATGACAAACTTTTTACTGGTTTCCAAATCAGCTCCTCACAATTTCAATACTTGAAACATCATGATGTATTTTGGATTTTCTTTTATTTGCCTCTGCAAGCACAACGTATTTGTGCCTGATACTATTTTTTTTTTCTAGAATGACGAATAAGTAGAGTGAAATTGTTACTTTCTCATGTATTTCGAGACACAGGGTTTTTAAGAAAACTAGTACACATATTGAGACTCAAGAGACAGTCTCTGTGGTTAGCTATTTTAACCATGACGTCCAAATTATGCCTTCTTAGTGGAGATAGTCTTAAAGAATTTGTATGCGGAATACACTGGCAGAAAATAGCCAATGTGTCCCTTGGTGACTAGCACTAGAGAGGACTCAAAATAGATAACCACTGGCATATGTGCTAGATCATCTTCTTTACTGAAATCCACGGTGCTGAAGTGCACAATATGGAAATCAGATACTCTTTGCTCTATGGTGATTAGCTCATCTTTCGACATGTCTGTGGCAGCTGCGTGCTGATTACTGTGTCTGCCCATGAGCTGGCATGTACTTGCACTTCACAGACAGCAAAAAGCAATTTACTTTGATAGGTGAAGAGTACATACAATGCTTTTGCTCGTTAAGCAATGGGATTCCCATCACTTCCAGAAACAATGTTTACAAGCTACTAATTCTTCACTTATTTCAAGACTGGCCTTCTGTAATACAAACTTTTGATCTGCAACCAACTGATTCAATAGTGTGTTTCACTAAGGTAATGCTGTCTTCTTCTTGACTCTTCTTTTCTGTGTTTATGTTAGGTCTTTCCCTCATAATGTCTTTTAGGAAAGCTAGCTTGCATTCATATTTTATCCATGTGGTTTAATTTGAATTAACCACTGTGTTAACTGAGCCTTACTGCTTTCTGTGTTATCCTAAGCTGTGTTCAGCACTTTTTTAGATTTCTGTTTTTGAGGTATGAGGCTAAAACCTTTGGCCTGCAGGCCACAATTGATAAAAAAACTACAGGCTTATCCTTTAGCTCAATAGGCAGAGAAAATAGAGTGGGTACTGTATCACAAAGTAACTCAGTAACTAAGAAAAATACATAGAGTATCTATAATGATTTTTCATTCGCTCTTTTCATGGTTTTGAGATTCTCTTAGAAACTTCAGTAAGGTCAAAAAGCTATGTGCTTTCTGCTTTGTTATAAAATGTGAGACTTTCTAAAGTCTAATGCTTTATTGTTGGCAGTCAGATGTTGATTGTACTCACGTTGAAAGAGTTTTCCTTGTCCTGAATCAAAACGTTTCAGATTATAACTCCACTCCTCCCAAAGCTGGAGAGTACACTAGGTTATGGATACGTTATCCACACTTTTAGCAGTAGAAATGTGGTAGGTCTGTGGAAACGTCTAGAAAAAAAACCACAAGGGGAACAGACGTTGGTGTGTCCCGATCCTGTTTACTGGCTGTTACCTCGTGTTGTTCCCTGGTCTCAAGAGAACAGGTGCCAGAAAAGGAGCAGGTGGAATCTCCTGTTTGGTAGTTGCAGACATAACAGTAGTGGTATGACTTAAGAATAAGAATGAATTTGATGTTTACATACTGTGTCAGCTTTTGGAAGCAACTTGTCTGAAACTGCACAAAGGAGTGTGGGCAGAGGTGAAACTACAGAGTCCAAGCTTCACCTGGAAGAGACTTACCAGCCAGTCTCAGGGAAAGGACCAATCAATATGATCTTAATTGTTCTACAGACATCTATAATTCACCTCAGTGGTTTTATAAAAAGTAGTTTTTCACCTTGTTATAAGTTTGATGTAATTTTTTTTTTTGAAACAGTAGCTAGACAAAGGTATGAAATTCCCATTTTTAAAGGATGCTTAGTGTCATGTTAGAAAAAATCAGCACTGCGCTCATTGACATCAATTACAGCTTGGGCATCCTGTCCAGTAGGACTTGCATGATTTTCCTTTATCCTGACTATGCATCTATTTACATATATACTGAATAACTCGAAGAGGAAAAGAAAAAAAAGGGACTGCAAATTAAGTAGGAAACTCATAGTTCTATTAGAGATGGACCTGGAGGGAAAGTTATCATCTTTCTACTTCTTCTTCATTGCATAACTTCTCTCTTTTCCTTTCTCTTCTAACATTTTTTTAAATTTTTATTTTATTGAAAAGAAGTTGAAGCCCAAATGCTACAAATATGAAATATTCAAATTGGAATCTAATCCAGAAGATGTCAAGAATTTCAGAGATAAGATTTCTTCAGTCTTAGGCCCCTTCCTTGATCTTGCATCTTTCTTCCCACACCACCTTTATCTTGGGTCCCTTGTGAAAATGAATTAAGATAGGACTTTCTGATAGAGAAATTCCTGGATGTCAATTTACCTGTGCAATCTGATAACTTACTGAAATCAGTGTAGGAAATGTGTCTGTTCTTCTGGCCTAATTAACTCATATCCGTAAGATAAGTATTGTCGCAGTGCTAAATGGTCATGTAATCAAAGCCTCTATCATAATTCTGAGAAACCAGGGACAAAGACAAGGGTCCAACGTGAAGTGGACCATAGAGAGAAACAGGGTTATTTTTTTTGCATCACAGACATATTCCAGCAGTGTTTTCATGAGCTATTCATGGCGGTAAAAAGAAGAGTTTACACAAGGAAGTATTTATCTATCCATCAATTAGTCAGCAAAACGAAAACTTGTAAGACCCTGTTTTGGGACTGAAGATGTGATCTAGGATCTTGACTAAGTGCTGAGCTTTCCAAACAGCAAGACAGTTCAGAAATAGGTGATGCTTTTATTTTATGTCTGGTGATGAGAAGAATCCGCAGTTCAGTGCAAGTCACAAGCAACATGGTAGCTTTACTCAGCTCCATATTATTCCAGTGTCTGGCTATTCAGTTTCCTCTGAATTATTTGCATGATTTTTTCAATTGTGTTTAATCTAAAGTAATCAGACAAAAGCACCACAGAGAAATGTGATGGGGATGAATGCATGTATGGAATTTTGAAGACTAGTTGGTGAATAACTATTTATGGCAAAGCTTCAGTCAGATAATATGTATTTACAGACATGTTCACCAAGTATGAATTAGGTTCTACTTGAACTGAAATCAGAATGTTTTTGTTTTGGTTTAGTTTTCAGCTGCAGTGGAAATAAGAACATATGCTTTATGTCCGAAGCAAGAATGTTCCAATCTCTGACTGTGTGAAAATAAGATACATTAGTTCATATAGTGTGATTGTTTTACCCTCTCTCCCAGGCTAAAGTATGGTGCATTACAAAAGAAATGCTTTAACAGTTCTGGCAAGCAAATTATGGAGTGACTTGAGTTACAGTGTAGCTGACAGTACTGTAGGCATCATAGATCATTACATTAAATGAGATGTTTGTTACAGAGTGAAAACAGTGATCTGATCCAGTTGACTTATAAGTTGATACCAGTGCTTTATTTGTTGGTGTGTATATTGAAATATTCCATGCTTTGAAAAATAAGGACAATAAATTCTCTTCCACCTTGTTGATTCTACATATTCAAAATTGTCTTTATGCATGAGACATAGTGAGAGGTTTCTTACCATTAAATTATTAATTTAAAAAGACACACACACACACACACACACACACACACCTGCCCTGCTCGTAATCTGATTTGCTTTGCAAACCTAAAACTACTCTACTGATGTGTGAGGTCCTGCTTTGGTACTGCAAGTATATTAGACTTGGTTGTCCCTTCCTCTTCTACCTGATCCAGCCATGTGAAAAAAAGATATGCTATGTTAAGTAGATTGATGTGCTGAAGCAACTCTTTTGTATTCTTTCTGTCAGTGAACTGTTGAGATTTAGTCAACTGTCCTGTGAAACCACTGCCTCATGCTAGCTTTCGTGGTGGATAGAAATGAAGAAGACTGATAGTATGATCTCACTGACATTTGTGGCTCAGAGATTCCTATATATTGAACAAAGCTTTTCCAATACTCATAGAATAATAGAATAGTTTGAGTTGAAATGGATCTTTAAAGCTCATCTAGTCCAACTCCCTCTGCAATGAGCAGGGACATCTTTAACTAGATCAGGTTGCTCAGAGACCTGTCCAACCTGACCTTGAATGTTTTCAGGGTGCAGAGTTTTCATAACAAGCCATTGTGCATTTCTCCACTACTCCACAGTTACCGTCACTATAATAAAGAGGAATTTGAGTTGTTGGAGTTGTGTTTGATTAAGACAAACAAAAGGCAAAGCCGAAGACAGGCTCTGCCCAGGGGAAAAAAAAAAAAAAAGAAAAAAGAAAAATACTCTAACAGGCTTGAGGTAGTAGATTAAATTTAGAGTCTCTTGCTGTCTGCAGTTGTCTGTTTTGCTCCTTTGACAGATGTTGCTGTTTTTGAGACAAGAATGTGAATCAGCTCTTGGACTCCTGAAATTTCCAGCCCAGCCTGACTTCATTTTTACTTTATCTTTATATACTGGTTTGGAAATTTACAGTGGTTCAAAAGCCGAATTACAAGAAGAGCAGATGTTCTTTGTTCATTGACAGCAATATCCAACCAACAGGTAAGGAGAATAGCAGGAGAGCTTTAGATGTGTGACTTTATTCTGTTGCATTGCACACTGAGGGGGTTGACCCTGCTATGACTGAAGTAAGTTATACAGCTCTAAACGCAGACCTTATTTGCAGTGCTTCTTAACCTGACGCTGACCTTTCCTAGCTTTGAAGGCTGTAAATTTTATGCTCAGGAGAGAAATGTAGGTCCAGTTCTAACTAGAGTGAAATAGTGTCACAGATAAATAATACTTTCTCCATTTTTTTCTTCAAGCAACCTTCATAAGAATCACTTATTATACAGTTACAAATAATCTAATATGGTAATATATGTCATTGCCCCATATTAAACTTTGAGACTAGGTAAATAATGAACAGTGTGTTATGCTCCTAGGAGACTAATTTTCCTTGGTACTATGCTCTGATATCAGCACTCACAATGTGTCCAAGTCCTGTCTTCATGACTGAGGAATAACTTTGTCCAGCTTAAGTTATAGTAGTGTTGCCAAAAGACAAATAGCGGTTAGTAACTATTTCTGCATTCAAGCACAAAATATAAAAATAATCTCCATCCTAGAAATACACAATATGACATCGTGGTTACTGTGATTTTCATGTATAGTAACTGAAGCAACAAAGAGTTGTCATTGTGCACTACTGAAAGATAACGGTATTAATAGTTCTTTCCAGTCATACAGCAGTGTAATAGGAAGGATCACAGAAGTCATTTCAAAGCCAAGTCCTATCAACTCTGGGACTACACAATTTTTCATCTTTTTCTACCTCATTTCTTGGCATGGCTCAAAAGAGATAATTATTGGCTCAGAGAGATGCAGTTTTTGCTCTGCTTAAGAATTCTTTATATAAAAAGGGGCCAGAATTTTCTAAAAGAACTCAAGATTTTCAGTGCTTTGGTGTCTTGGGCATCAAATTAACTAGTTGTAATTGAAATCTCCTATAGGATTTTT
This sequence comes from Baryphthengus martii, assembly GCA_013396935.1. Lineage (NCBI taxonomy): Eukaryota > Metazoa > Chordata > Aves > Coraciiformes > Momotidae > Baryphthengus > Baryphthengus martii. The sequence continues at coordinate 15,538 of VWZK01016763.1, read as the reverse complement.
ATTGACCTTTTAAATACAGAAACTCCTATAATCACTGGCTGCTTTGAAAAGCCAAACAGACTAACTATGAAAAATGAATTTTAGTTGTTGATCTGATAAATCCAGATGAACATACATTCTGAGGACACAATAAGATACACTGTGTACTGTAGTTGACTTACTGCCTGTTGGGAGTATCAAAGTACCTAAAAGTCACATAGATTTCACCCAGCAATGTAGCTTTAGGTTATTAATTAGTCATTTATAAAGGCATCTATCTGCCTCTTGGTGGTAGCTCCAGCTTCAGCTTCCCTTGTTTTCCTAACAGAAAGGGAAACACAGCGCTGCATTCCAGGCGTTTCTATGGTGAGGCAAGAAACTGCAGCTGTAGACCTGAAGCAAAAAGGGTGACGTAATTTTAGGCCCCAGAGACTTGGTAAATATTAACTGTAAAAAAGAAAGTTGAAATAAAGTAACCAAAAATATACTTCATTATATTGATGAGTTAGTTTTACAATGGGCAAAAAAAAGCTATATTGAGATTAGCTGTGTCTTGTAAATATTTTTATGGCATTTCATGCATTTATATAACAGCAGTCATTTCAATCCCCTGCCCCCTCCTGCATGGAACCTCTCAAGATTAAATACTTGGTTTCAAGTACAAATTGACTTAGTCTTGACCCCTTTACATTGATGTTTCTCTCCAGAGCCAGAGTTAAGACTAGGGCTAGCAGTGAAGATGCAGCCTGCACAAGCGAGAAGCGAAACAAGCCGACCTTGGGAAGCCCAGCACTCTGAAAGCCCCTAGACATGCTGGGGAGGACAGCAGCTGGTGTCCCTTTGGTGGGGTCAACTGTCACCTGCCAGTTCATCTCTGAATGATTTTGGTCAAAAGAGGAGAGAGGAGGCTATAAGAGAATACATCCTGTAGGAATGGTGGCTCACAGGAGCCTGGTGGCTAAGTGTGAAATATGCACTTAAATAACTCTGGGCTTAAGCCCACATGAACTGGAATATGAAAAGACATCTCAATCCTGAAAAGAAATTCTTTGAAGCAACAAACTTCACTAGGAGGGGAAAGGATTGTTCTAGCATTTCTCTTTCCACCAGTCTTGAAAGATTTTTTTTTTGACCAGACATAACAATACTCCTCTTGCTTGTGTTTTCACTCTCCTACTCAGGTCATTATATTAGGTTGACTTTAAGGATCAATGAGTGTGTGGCCTTGGAGCAGTGTGCAGACAGACCACCCTTATCTGAGAAGACATAATCTTTTGCAGATAATTTGTTCAAATTTTCATCACTCTTTAGAGCAAATGAAACAGTAGAAAAATTCTCCCATAGTAACATGTATTTTCTGGCCAAAATCTACCATTTGACTTTGGAACCTTAATATCATTTAGCGAATTAATTACTTGTGTATATGTGCAATATTCAAACCTTTCTATAGAGAGTCTCTGAGGGATGATGCTGAGAGTCATAACACCAAATAATGAAAAGTTCAGAAATTTATCTATAGAAAATAACTGAAGAAAGATTCTTAGAAATGCAAGGTTGGAGGGTAATATTCAGGGTGGAAAAATTGAGTGTCATTAAAAAGTTTTGGCCTCAAATATACAATGAAAGAAATTATTGAAGAGTTTATGAAGAGGAAGGGAATTATTTATAGAAATAAGACATTAATATTTGAAGTATCCTAGGTGAAGAAAACAATAGAAGTAATCCAATGAAAAAGACATATAGAATGACTGTGTCAGGACATCAATTTTTCATAAACAGACTGGTTAGTTAAAAATTTTCCTGCATTAATCTGCATATTGAATTTAAATATGAAGAGAGATTTTTTTTTCATTTCCTTGAGGAATGTGTAGAGGAATCTGATAAAAAGTGTTTGTAAAACCCAAAACCTATTATATGTGCATTAGCCATACGTGCCTTTATCCCACTGTTGAAGTGTGACCTAAAGAAAAAGTAAAAGTAGACTCATGCTACTTCATTTCATCCCTTGAGGAACTACAAAAGATTCTACAAGCAATTTTTGTAAAATTTGTAATTGATTCCCAATACAATAAAAATGTCTTAGAAGAACACACATATTGAAATAGAGATAATCAAAGTTAGAATTCATATAGAAAAGCAGGATTTTACAGTAGGAAATAAGGACTTTGTGCAAGGCGCTATTCAGGATATATTTTGGAATTTTCATGCTTGCCGCTTTAGGCAAATATATTGCTCTAGTCAAACACAGCTGAAGGGGCATCAGGTTGGTAATATAAATCATTCGAAAAACGGGAAGCGGGTAAACTCGACTGAATTATGTCATCTCATATACACTAAGGTTTAGTTTCTTGTCCTCTAATTTTAACTGATTGAAGATAGTTAAGTAGTTTAACTAGTTGAAGATAGACATCAAATCTTCCTCGGTTGTTAGCGGAGAAACATAGCTATTTCTAGAAGGAGATTTTTCCTCTCTGATATTAAATGCCAGTTTTATGCCCTTGGATTTTTTTATCTTTCTTCATTTGCTGATGTGGAAGACTAGATAATTAATTTTGGTTTAGACTGAAAAAAAAACAAAACAAAACATGATGAGATGAGATTGACAGTAAATAATGGAGGTATCCTGACTTAAATTTTCATAGTTAGGTTCTTTTATGGGCTCCTAAAAAATGACAATAATTTAGAGAATGATGATGTCATAAATTAAACGGTGTGAAGAAGATACCATCATATAGACTTCCATTTTATTTCCTGATTCAGAAACATAATAAAATCATAACAGCTAAATTAGTCTCATCATCCTTCCTAACTTTAATTAATTAATTAGTGCGATAGACATTACCATTGAGGAACATGATGATCTTATGCCAAATAAGGCCAGTGTCAAGGCTCCTTTTGCCGATTTCAGTGGGAGCTGAATCAGACTCCAGATGCACAGCTGTAACATTTTGCAGCCTGGAGTCTTACATCGAACTTCATTTCTCCCCTTTTCCCCAACACCATCATAATGAAAACAAAGTTTCATTTTAGGATGAATTCTTAGTTATCCTTTCTTGGCTCATCTGTTTGTCTAGGACTTTCAGTTTTAGCTGTCATGGCATTTCTTCCTCCCCCAGTGCCATAGTGATGCAGATGCCAAGTTGATAAAATGCACAGATCTCCCATTTCCTGTGCTCAGCTCTTGGAAAAGAATGACGAAAGCCCTTCTACTTCTCCCTGTCTTTGGGGTCAGGAAAGTAAAGCGATGGCAAATAAATACAGCAAAGAAATGCTACCAATAATTATATTAATAAAAGTTCCATTTGTAGCACATGGGAATGGGGAATTAACATGCCATTTGCTGATTAATTGTGCATTTAGATGTTTTTTACACCTTGTAACTTGAAAGCTGAATCCTGGCAGAAAGTAAAAAATTATCATATATTCAGAAAGATTGTATAGGATGGCAAAGAAGCTTTTTGTGATCAATTGCTTAAAATGTTCTTGATAACTCACCAACAGAATGCTCAGTCTGACATATTTAGCATAATACAGTGTTTGTTATGGACTTCACTGGGGTCATTATTTCATCCATTGTCTTCAAATCAACAAGACACTTCAAATTAATAAACTTGAATTCTTCGCTAGATTAGAACCTTTTAAAAAAAGATAAGCAATTATTTTGTGAAAATGATGATCTCAGTGGCTGAAAAGTAATAACCTCTATGTAATAACCTGTCTCAAGTCCTTGAGTTGTGTTACAAAGAAGTTCGATGCTCCTCCCTGGAGCACATAGAGGTGTCTCAAAACCTTAAACATGGTTTTGGTGGAAAGCAGGCCATTATGGGGTACATGGGTGAATGAAGAATAAAATCTAAAGAAAGCCTATCTGCTACAATAGTACAGTCATTCATATATAAAAAAATGCATGCTGATTATATAATCATAGAATGTCTTGGGTTGGAAGGGACCTTTAAAGGTCATCTGGTCAACCTCCCCTTGCAGTGAGCAGGGAGATATTTAACTGGATCAGGTTTCTCAGAGCCCTGTCCAACCAGATCTTGAATGTTTCCAGAGATGGGGCATCTACCACCTCTCTGAGAAATCAGTTTCAGTGCTTCATAGTTATGCTGGACAAAAAGCTTATCATAAATCTATTAACAAAGGCCAGCCTGCAGGTTTGCAAACATGAACTCAAAAGCAACCCTGGACCTATAGAAAACTGTATTGCTATTCAAATCTACCAAAGAAAAAGCTTTATGAATAATGAAGCACCCATATACCTGTGAATATTCAGGGCCTTTATAAAACAGTAAATCAGTATGCTGTCACATTTGCTTTTCAGCAATGCCAGAGTTGCATTATGTGGTTTGCTTCTCAGAGTACTTATTTGCGTTTGAGGTTGTGAATGTTATTGGAAAGCAGCTGAATGCCAAACAATATGACTATGCGGGATTTTTAATTGTCTGTGTGTGCTACTCACTTGCAAAAGAAGATAAAACTATACAAGCATGTACGGAAAGAAAACATTAACGTTCTCTTCTGTTTCCTTATAAACATTGATTATCACAAATTCCACCATCACTTTTCCATCCAAATGATTTGAATGCATATATTGGGTTTGGGTGAGATGGAGTTAATATTCCCCAGAGCAGGTCTTATGGTGCTGTGCTTTGTATTGGGAGGCAGATAAGATGCAAGTGTTGTGGCTGCTGCTGAGCAGCGCTCGCACAGCACCAAGGCTCTTTCCATCACCTTCCCCTCTCCCCCATCCACCAGTGGGATGGAGTGGACAAGATCCTGGGAGGGGACACAGTCAGGACAGCTGACGCAAACTGACCAAAGAGATATTCCACACCCTGTGATGTCAGCTCAAGTATAAAAGGAAGAGACAGGAGGAGGAGGACGGGGGTCATTTGTTTGTGAAGACGTTTGTCCTCTGAGCAATCACTGCATGTACCAGAGCCCTGCTTCCCGGGAAAGGTCAGACATCGCCTGCTGATGGGAAGTAGAGAATAAAATCTTGGTTTGCTTTACTTTGCATGCACATGGCTTGCTTTTTGCCTTTTCCTGTTAAACGGCCTTTATTGTACCTCACGGGCTCTTCCCTTTTTATTTTCTCCCCCCTTGTTGTGCTGAGGGAAGTAGGGAGGAGTGATAGAGCAACTTGGTGGGTACCTGGCGCTCAGCCAAGGCCATCCCACCACAATGTAATAAAAACCTTATTAATTAAAGAAATGAGCAAGTTACTTCCAGGGCTCAGAGAATTGCTGATGAAACAACGCAGCTGCTGAACTTAGGAAATTGATAAAGAAATGGTAAAAATGGGTTGTGATGAGCAATCAGAAATCTGTGGACATGTTAAATGATGCTGCAGAGGAAACACTGCATGGAACAGTATGAAGCTTGCCATAACTGCAGTCCTGTAATCTGATACTCCTGAGCCAATTTTCTCAACACGGAAGCAAAATGATCTGGAGAGGAAAAAGGACTCACCGATTCAATGTGAGGAATAGATGTCTCTGTCATTAAAACGACTGTGACTGGAGAGAGTAACATCAGGATGTAACCCTTTATATCCTTTATCTTCTATTATAGCCCCTGCTTTTAAATATTTATACTCTTCTATGCCATGGCTCTTTTATGCTGTAAATAATCCCAAGGAGCTGCTTGCAAATCAAAATTTTTTTTAAAAAAATCAATCTTTTAATAGAATAGAACCATTATTACAGAATTTGTCAACTTTTCCACAGATGTTGAGTAGAGCTTGTTAATAAGCTTTTTATATGCTATATTTCCCATGTGTTAACCTCTTTCCCCTATTTTCTGTGTGTGTAACGAGTGAGTGTGTGTGCATGTGTACACAAATGTGGAAACTGAATGCAGTTACATTTTCCATTTATAATTCTTCTTGCCCTTTTGGTAGTGAGGCCGGGAAATATTATATTACACAGAAAATTTTACTCCTAGTAAAAGTAACTCCTTCTGTGACTGCCTTCTGTGCACATTTTGGACCACCATGTGTTTTAATGAATTTCCACTCTTTCTTGTAATGGAACACTGTGAGACAGTGTGTAATGGTACCAAGGCTGAGCAAGCCCCTGTTCCTCCCCAGGACTACACAGATCTGCATTATGTTATGTCATGCTTTTGATAATGTCCTAGTCAGAAGAATACCACATATTAGAGAAATACCTCAGAAATTTCTACTCTGCCATGAGCTTTGGCCAGATATGTTTGTTGAGCCTCAGCTATGCCACTTTACAACTACCTCACTGTTTCCTTTTCTCGTTTATATTCCTTCCTATCTATACCTTATAATATTCACATACTTTCTCCTAATAGGTGACATTCATAGTGTATATGTATATGCATATCCCAATGTAAATTTCAATGGGATGTGTCCTATTCTGCACCTTTCCTTCAATGATCTCACTCTCCCAAACTTGTGCATTTGATCTTCTCATCTTGGATGACCTCCAACTGGTAAAGCGACTGTAAAATAGTATGAAAGAGAAGACATAATGGGCATGAGCAGAGTAGTTAGGTGTGTTCTAGTTCTGAGAAGACTCTCATTTATATACCTTTGGATCCTGGACCTGTCCTCATTTTTTTACTTCACATCATTTTTATGGACAAGAAGAAATGACCTCAAGTTGCACCAAGGGAAGTTTAGGTTGGACATTAGAAAAAACTTTTCTGAAAGTATTGTTAAGCAGTGGAACAGGCTTCCCAGGGAGATGGTGGAGTCACCATCCCTGGAGATATTTAAAAGGCATGTAGATGAGATGCTTGGGAACATGGATTAATTACGGGATTGGCAATGTTAGGTTAATGGTTGAACTAGATGACCTTAAAGGTCTTTTTGAACTGAAACTATTCTATTATTCTATGTTCAGCCCATCCCACACTAGCCCTGACAGCTTAGCAAAGGATACTTTTTTTTTTTCATTCTGGAAAAGAACTGTGTACTGCATTTTATGGGAAATGAAAATTTTTCCCTCAAACAAATTTAAAGGTCTTATTTCTATTCCTACATAACATTGCAACAAAAGATTGCACTTCAAAAAGGTGTCTTTCCATATATACTGTACTTAATTGTGCATGGAATATTTCTAGGGCAAATAGTAAATTGAATACCCTGAATCATTCTGAGTGGCAGCATTTATGGATTAATATCTCTCATAGGTTTGTCCATATTCACAAAATGACTGAGTTTGGAAATCTTCTGTCCAGTAGAAGTCAGCCACTAACATTGCTGCTAGTGTACAACAAAACCAGTTTTAAATCAATTTCTGGTAACTCTGATACATGACACTGGACCACCTTTATTTTTGAACCGAGGTAGCCATTGAATGTGTTTAGAAAACGTGCCACTTGTGAAGTACCCGAGATCAGATGATGTAAAGAAATTCTGGAGCAGGTTGCAGTAATGTTGGAAATATTGTCAAAACAAGTCTGTAACCATAATTATATGTTTGCTGTATAATGATGGACTGCTTGTCTTAAGGAATGTCATTGCAAGTGGGAACATTATACAGACGGCCAGGTTCAACAGCCATGATCATGTAAGCATGAGTCCTTCTTGTTTTATTTATGAGCTGAAAATTCATCCTAAGGTTTTCCATTGTCAAGAGGCTACCACAAATGTTACAACATGTTTGCCAACACGGTCTTGAAGATATACCTCTGATGTACTATTGCTGCCAGAAGGATGCCACAAAATCTTCGGCTCTTAAATAAGGATTTCAGTGCTTCTGGCTTATGTTCATAAACAACAATGACTCAAGCTGAGCTCAGGCTTTGATTGCAGCCTGCTAATTACAAAACTGTGTGTTAGCAGTCATATTCTTGGATGTTCCTGCAATCATCTGTCAATCAAAAGCATATTACAGAAGAAGTGATGATGCAAACACAAAAAATATTCACTTAGAAAAAGCCATCTTCTGGCTAGCCTAGGAATAAAAGGCTATATTCGGCTTCCTTTGGTTTTTGAACAGCTTCTGAACTTAGGCTTCCTTTTCCTGCACTTGCTTTAAACCTATGTTCCCATTGTAGCTTCCACTGCAGACAACTCAGATGTATTTGTCAGGAGGAGAGTATGAGGTGTTCCAGCTTTATCTTTGGTGAATTTCAGAGATTTTGGTGAATTTTAGCTTTGGTAAATTAAATTTGGTATCATCTCTACCTCTAGAGATAAGATTGAGAGCCTGTCTTGTGTTGCAGGAAGCTTTGAAAGGCTCAACAATCAGTAATGAACATAGGTTCCTCCTCTCCCTGAAGCTATCTCTATGAGAAATCTACTTTCACAAAATATTTCCCCAATGTGCCAAGAAGTATTCTTACAGAGTCAAATACCATACTAGCTGATGTGGTCTATAGCTCAATCCTTAATTTGCTCTACCCCAAGGTAATTCTGGAGTTCTCAGATCTGTACCCATGCACATGGGTTACAAGTGCAAATTTGGATGTTAACTGGACAGGAGCACAGCTGATCAGACTTTCTGCCTCAAACCACTGGCTAATACCAATACTAGGACTGAGCAGATGGGGTTATGGACTCAGTGAGTTTGTTGTAGGAGTTACACAGCCAGGTTTAGCAACTGTTGGAAGAGAAATAGATGTTAAATTACCACTGGAGATGGCAGGGGAGATGGGACTAGGGAAGGAGATTATAAACTTTTGGTCTAGTCTTGTCAGAAGTCGCTTGGTTAGACTTGCCTACAGCTTTTGAACTAAGGGAAGTGGCCACAGTCAAGACAAAAGTTAAAGTTCCAGGCCAAGTGAAAATACAAAAGTGGCAAATCGTTGAGAATTTTTGCTGGCAGGGAGAAATTGCTTCCGTTTGGATCTGGAGCTGGGAAGAAACTCTATACCGGATTAATGTGAAGGCCTGGGACCTATGATAAACTCTGTCATTACAGGTCCTTGAAAGAATTAATTAGTTTTGAGTTCGGTTCAGACGCAGTTCTTAAGCTAGTGTGTTAGTTTAGAGCCAATCATACGGCTGCTTTGCTCACCCTACCCCCTCACGGGAAGGAGAAAAGGCAGAAAAAGTACAAAACCCCCACGGATTGAGATAAGGATGTTTTAATACAACAGCACGACAAAATAAGTAACAGAAAGAGCAACAGTAATAACAAATAATAATGAAAAATAAACACAAAAAAACAAGGGCTAACGAACCTTGACCCGAGAAACCATGCCACGCCACCGACTCCCAAGGGAGTGAACTTCCACTGGAGTTTCCCACCTGTCTTTATGTACTGGGCATGACATCAGTATGGTATAGAATCACATACTGCCTCGTTCAGTTATCTATCCAGGTTTAGACTCTCCCTTCTCCCGGCTTCTGGTGAAAAATAACCTTATCCTATCTGAACCCAGGACAGTTAGATTTGTGGGATCCACCTTTCCAGTTTAATGCACAGAGGTGGCCAAAATGGCCAAGATAAGAAGCATAGACGATGCTTTCATTGGCAATGGCTAAGGCTGGGGGGTCTGGAACATGCTGACAGAGTGGATTTCTGCTTAATGACCATAGGACTCTCTTTCTAGGTGTACATTTGGTACTGACTGAGGTCACTTTGCTGAGAGTAAGACTAAGGTTAGGATCAAGTTTCAGGCAAATGGGAAGAGGCTGCAGTGAGCATTAGATTTAGGATATAACAAAGCATAAACTTAAGTCTACTTCAGTGTTGTCAAGAAGAATTAAGTTCATTACTGAGAGCTTTTGTAAATCTTGCCCTTAACATATTCTAACAAGATACTTCACTTACAGTCAGCAAATTTCTGGTGTCATTATAGATACTGTCATCTCTGTAATTTTTTAGATTAGACCCTCAAGACTGAATAGCATGATGACTACAACACAATTTGGAGATTTCAATAGGCAGGGAGTTGTATAAGAACCTTGTATCTTTCTATTCTATTTTAGCATTAACTTTATACTTCGTCACTGAATCCTTCATTCTTATCTCTCTCCATAAAAGCATCTAGCTGTCTTGAATTTGTTTGCACTTTCCAACATATTTTGTGAGTTTATTTTTCTTTGAATGACTCCTTGAGTCCTCTTATATCAAACTTCTGCCCCTAGTTTTTGAACGGTTTTGTAAAAATTGTAGTATTCTGTTTCTCTATGCCAGTTTTAGTCAATTTTTCTCTGGATATGTGTGTGGTGAGCTTGTGATCTGCGTTAAAATATTTTTATTATTTCTTCAATATGCAGTGATGTACTAATTTTAACAGTTCTGGAACATACCTGTATAACATGGTTGTTTTTACTTTATTCTTACATACATAAATTCCATTGACATGTAAGTGAAAATTAAAATTAACTCTTAATTTTTCTTGTATATAAATTTTGAGCTCTCTAAGCATATCTGATATACTTTAAAAGCAATGGAAGTCAGGAAGTTTCTTGTAAATGTTGTATATAGATAGCCTTAAGTGTGTCTTACATGCTATGCTTAATGAAGCAGCATTCCAGAGAGAATATAACAATTAATGGGTTGAAAAAGCACATTAAAATTCCATGGAAGAAAAGGTGCTGTAGACTTAAAGGATAATAGCATGACTGTTTTGTATTATAAACAACAGCCATCTATAAAGTTGTGTGAGGAATTCTCTGTCTCTCCATTCTGGTCTGAACATGCAAGCTCATTCTTTGGATCACACTGTCTTCAACTGATGAAACAGTGTTGAGTTTCTCCTTGATCCAAAAATGTTAATCAGGACATCAATAAACCTTCTCAAGTACTTGTGTACCTTCCCCGTCTTTGACTACTTTAAATCCAAACTTTGTCCATGTAATCATTAGTCTTAGTGGCATAACAGTGATTACCATGCCTCCTCTCTTACCCAAATTTGCTTGCTAAAAATATGCATGAAATGGAAGACAGTGGGGTTGGTTTCTAAAGCTATAAGTACATTGGGGAGACGACTTTTATTAAATCTTGTTGGTGTTTCTGAATTATGTATAAAACACCATTGCCACGTCTCGCTGCAAATGTACACTGATATTACTTACGCCATACGTCATGTTGCCTTTTCATACAATGTACAACAAGTTTTAGAGAAATGAAGGTATGCATAAATCTTTACAGAAATGTCTAGTGTCAACCTCCCCTCCGTTGAATTCAAAAGGAGTTTTGTCTTTATGGACAGATCTGAGAGCTTTGGGGAAATACTTCACTTCTCAAATCCTAAGAATGATTTAGCACAGTTTTGAGTTGAAATATATTCAGAATTCATTTGCTCCATTGCACTTCTTTAACTTTAAGGACCTTTTTTTTCTTTTTCATTTTTTGTAAAACCAGAATGAGTTCTGACAAATTATCATTTCCTTTCTGGGAGCAAACAATCAAACCACTGTAGAGTTGAGCTGGAAACAAAAAATCTGGCACAGACTGGACTTTGCTGCTGATGTTCACTTTGAAATCTTTTTTACTGATATTGTCAAGAGTGTTTCTAGGTCTTTTGTATCAGGAACTCTGAGAACAGAATCTAACAGCTTCATTAGAGCTCAATTCTTACTTAAAATTAAAGGAAAGGAGCCATAAATATGCATTACCTGTGGTCTATAAGAAGGCACTTTGAACCATATAAAACTGAGTCCCTTGATAGACAAATTCCAGTTGTGGGGAGGATGCGTGTTTCTAAGTATCATTCCTGGGATACCATATTTATTGTTCCTCCTGTACTCTAACACAATCATTGCAAAGTGCTTTTTACTCATTTTTCTCCTCAAAAAAATCCTTTGGATATCAATACAATAAATAAATGTGAAACAAAATTAATACATCAAAATAGTTTGGGTTTAGGGCAAAACCATTTGGGACACTGGGATCACGTAGGCAGCTGGCATTTCTTTTCATTTTATAAGGCAATGTGTTTTGTTTAATGACACTGCTTAGTTAGTCCCTCAAGAATCATGTGGTGGGACACAAAGGCGACATTTGTGATATTTGGTGTTGTGGAATGTAACCAAATATATTCCCAAATTTTAGTTAGATCCTGTCAGTAGTCATCCTAAAACATCCTTTTTCTGGGACTATATATGGACAGCTAGTCAAGAGCAGTCTGTAAGATTGCACTATATAGGTAAAAATGAGCCTTCAAACTGAGCACTGAAACTCTGCTTCTTGTGAATATTTGGTTCTCATAACATTTGTCATTAAAATGTTATTTCTCAACAGGAAAAAAGCAAACCAAAACACCCTACAGTTAGGAACTTTCATGGCTTTTTATGAAAGTGCAGTAGGCTTATTTGCTTCTCATTATATACCTGATATGTTTTTACTAATATTATATATTTTGTATCAATAGTTAAGAAAAATATTTTAGCTGCTTAGTGGGAATAAAATGGTAATAAAGAAAATGGAGAAACTGCTTGCTGGTGGAACACCCCGCTCTTATTAATTGTGAACCATGTGATCTGGCAACCTTTTGATTTACCAGCACCATCCACTCCCTTGTAAATTTTAGCTGGCTTTCCCATACATTATTATGTGGATTCCTTGCAACCACTTCCCTTTCTGATTTTCCAGAGACAGAGCATAACGTTTCCCCAAATGCCAATAAAACGTGAAATCCTATCCCACTCTTTAGGTTTGCTTTGTGTAGTCATCTTCTAAAATAAGAACCAGCAAAAGTTTTAAACATTGTTCTCTTCTATTTTTACCTTCATTTAATAGTTAGTATTCTTCATAAACATCATAGTTTTTGTTTCGACATCTGTATGTTTTAGGGTTTTTAAACTGTTGGCTTTAATACTGAGAAAAAATTGTAAGTATTTCCTTACTTCTTCTAAAAAAAACCTCTTACATGAATGAGTGTGTTCCACTTCCTCAACTTGATTTTGCTTACAGTTATACTGTGCCGTATAACACAGATGTTTATAGGTGAATGAAGTTTGAGTAAAACACGCTAAGTAAACCACATTTAGCATGTCATTTTATAGGCAAAAATAACCCTAAGCAAAGTACAAATATTTGGCCTTAGAATATCTATGTTTTTCTGCTTGCAAAATCCTCTACTTTTCAAATGTATAGTAATAATGCAGACACTGTAGTTGACTGAAGCAATGAAAATATGGGCTATTTTCTGATCTGTTTTGTTGACAAGTAGATGTGGGGGAGGAAAGAAAGGCTGAGTGTGGGTGGGTGGTTTGCAGCAGACTTCATCATCTATAATTTATTGTTTGGGAGGAAAGGCTTTTGCAGGACGCTGGCATGTAAAAGCTTGAGCATGCTTACACAGCATTACATCATTCCTGTTAAATTATTTCATTTTCTTGGAAGGCTACTCAGGTTAGCACTAGGACTCATGGAGCTGGAAGAATGAAAACATTCATGAATCTCTAGAAGCTGCTGCAGCAGCAAAAGGTCATGTCTCATGAGGGCAGCCAGAGGGAAACCTGTGGGACTGCAACAGAGATAAGTTTAGCTCTAATTAACAGGTGTTAAGGTAAGAAATGAAAAACATCTCATCATTCTTTATGGGCCACTGGTTCCACACCTGCCTGGAACAAGGTTCCTCCCACCTTCCTGGGAGGCAACTGGGACTGGTTACTTGAGCTTGGGTTGCATTGAACGCTGCTCTGTTCTAAAAGAGGTGTGCTTATGCCCTCAGATATGGTGCAACCAAGTTATCATAGTCTCTTAGGACAGGCATATTGGTAGATAATAAGTAAACTAAATTTAAAAAGAGACAGTTACGATCCAGATGTTTATATATCTTTATACATTGAAATAGATGTATACGTATATGCACTTGGCAAAACACGAAATTATTTCTCAAAGATATCCTTATCTGAAAAATCTTCAGCCCCATTTGAAGATTTATACAGCACAGAAGTAGTCTGCTAACACTCCCAGTGCTTCCCAAACCTCAAAACTCAGTCAGGTAGTAACTCTTGCAACTGTTACCATCCACAATGGATGGCAATGAATTCCCACTCCCTTTTATTATTCTTTCTGTCTAGTACTCTTGTCTCAGGCACTTAACCAGTGTGTATTATTTCTCTTTCTCTAAAACTTCAACAACAAACAACTGGCAGCTTTTGGGGCCAGAGGTTGTCAGCAGGTAGGTCTGTTTGTCCAGTTGTATGACAGAACACACAGAGGTTCAGGTGCTTTGCTATTTGCACCTCAATCCTTGATCAGAGGTGAGTTCTTATCTCCTGATTTAGTCTCTTAAAATTTTGTCAGTTAGTCTAAAGCTTCTCTGATAGTTGGGAGAGAGTAATAAGCACCTTCTGAAAACAATTTGTCCCATTTTAGAAAGATATTTGAAGAAAAGTGGGATGAATCCCCATTCATATGTGTCTACTTACTCTCATGGACTATAGGAGGGAGCTGGGAGACCATTTGAATTGACAACTAGCTTTTAGGTGGCTAAAAGGAGATGTAATCAGTTTTAAGCTCTTCCCACAAGGGCATGATGGGAGGTAAAAAATGGCACATGTCATGGGGGAAGAGTTTTTGGGAATGTGCCAGTAGGACAAAATTTAACATAACCTGGTATATGGGAAGCAAACTGAGGGGAGTTAGCTGGTGTGCAGCCAGCTCTGCTCCTGCATTACACAGGGGAGATCATAAATATCTCTGATCATCCCCTGGGTCTCTGGGAAGTCTAGAAAATTAGGATTAAGATAGTCAGAGAAGTAAGTCAGATGATTTCAGAGGGTTTTTGGCAGCTTGGAAAGTTATTTTTCAGCTAGTGCAGCCACTTCAGATTTGGCTGGCCTGCAAAGCATTTATGTTCATTGCTTTGCAGATAGGAGGGCTAGGAAAGGACTAGGAAAGAGGGACTTACTGATGACTGGACTGTCATTTTCAGTGTGATCCAAACATGGAGAAATCTGTAAGGCAGACTTTCCATGTTGACTGGCTGGCTGGTAGCTTCCCACCTTGCTCTGGGCCTGGAAATATAGAAGTCAGTGACAAATTCAAGTGTGGCCCTTGGGAACATTACAAAACATCTGTTCATTGGGAGTTGCAGTGAATCATGATTTCACTGTGTTGATGGACAGAACCTGAGTCTGGACAAGTGTCTTCTGCTTTTTTATTCCTTTCAGTTTAGTTTAGTTTCTTCTGCCCTTTTCCATCACTGTGTATGTAAAGCTGGATAAGAGCCTGCCTGTCTGTGCGAAAATTTCATTTGGTTCTGTGGTATGAGCCTTGGAGTTTAAGTAGTCTCAAAATCAAAAAAGAAATCTTAAAGCAGGCTGTTGTACCATAGCAGTTACAACAAGTAGAGATCTTCACACTTTAATTCAACGTATGTCATGGCAGTCTGGCGAAGTTCCCACTGACTGGAAAAGGGGAAACATAACCCTCATTTTCAAAAATGGGAAAAAAGAAGAGCCAGGAAACTACAGGCCAGTGAGTCTCACCTCTGTGCCTGGCAAGATCATGGAGCAGATCCTCCTGAAGGCTCTGCTAAGGCAAGCAGACAATAAAGGAGTGATCGGTGACAGCCAACACAACTTCACCAAGGGCAAGTCCTGCCTGACCAATTTGGTGGCCTTTTACAATGGGATCACGTAGGAGTTGGTCTGAAGAACAGTATTGTCTCA